>CAUYQU010104711.1:0-47954 GCA_963574635.1 Cheracebus regulus
TTTCATTTCATTAAGTTTGTCTTCGACCTCTAATATCCTTTCTTCTGCTTGATCAATTCGACTGTTAAAACTTGTGCATACTTCACGGACTCCTCATATTGTGTTTTTCAGCTCCATTAATTCATTTATGTTCTTCTCCAAATTGTCCATTCTTGTTAGCATTTCGTCAAACCTTTTTTCAAAGTTCTTAGTTTCTTTGCATTGGGTTAGAACATATTCTTTTAGCTCACAGAAGTTTCTTATTATCCACCTTCTGAAGCCTAATTCTGATGATTCTTCACACTCATTTTCCATCAAGCCTTGTTCAGTTACTGATGAGGAACTAGCGTCCTCTGTAGAAGGAGAGACTTTCTGATTTTGAGTGTTCTCAGTTTTTTTATGGTGGCTTCTTGGCATCTTTATGGTTTTATCCATCTGTCGTCTTTGTAATTACCAATTTTCAAATTAGGTCTCTGAGTGGACGTCCAGCTTGTTAATTCCCAGCTCCGGAATCTATGTAATTTTCACTGTGGCGACCCGCAATGCTAGCTAAAACAGCAGCGTTGAGATTCGTGGTGCTTTTCAGCCCAGGGGTCTCCGGTCTGACTTCCCTCTTCAGTCCCTTTTTCAATCAGCTGGATGGACTGCTCTGCCTTCACAGAGCTCCAAACATCATCCAAAAGGAGCCTCAGTCCCGTTTACTCCGCACCAAGAGCCGCTGGGCCGAGGAGCCGGCAAAACAGCCGCGCCAGCCGAAAGGGTCGCGCTGGCGACCCGTGGGGCTCCTCCGCTGGGAATGCCCTGGTCCGTGGGCAGCAAAAATTTGTAGGTAAGTGTGGCATCCACTGGCTCTCTGCGCTTTTACTGGGAGCTGCAATCCTGAGCTGCTAGTAATCGGCCATCTTGGCTCTCTCCTCCACTGTTTCTACTAAAAATACAAAAAATTAGCTGGACCTGGTGGTAGGTACCTGTAATCCCAGCTACTCGGGAGATTGAGGGAGGAGAATCACTTGAACCTGGGAGGCAGAGGTTGCAATGAGTCAAGATTGTGCCATTGTACTCCAGCCTGGGAGACAGAGCAAAAGGAAAGAAAGAGAGAGAGAGAGAGAAAGAGAAAGAGGGAGGGAAGGAGGGAAAGAGAGAGACCAATCTTTTCAAACTGTTCCAATTGAAGAGGTTGGAATTCTTCTAGACTCATTTTGTGAGACCAGCATTACCCTGTTACCAAAACCAGAAAAGGACAGATACTAATAAAGGAAACTACAGGACTATTTCCCTGATGAACATAGATGCAAAAATCTTTAACAAAATATTTGCTAATGAAATCTAACGGTACATTAAAAAAGATCAGAACAGATTGGAAAAAAAGCAAAAATCCTACATATTGGGAGAGAGAAAGACAAAAGAATAAAGCCAATTAACAATTAGGGAATTTAGTTAAATTCTTTGTACTATTCTTACAATTTTTAAGTCGGAACTTATGTCAAAATTAACACATTTGAAATGAATGGAAGATTTTTTAAATTGCAAAATTGTTTAAAAACATTTAACTATACAATACATGAGAGTTAGTCTGTAATTAAAATGAAAAAGAAAGAAACAGTATGGCCTAGTGGTTTAGAGAGAAGCCTAGAGAAAGATGCCTGGGTGATTCCTTGCTCTGTCACTAGCTGTGTGACCATAAGTTACTTAACTTCTAAATTTCCTTACCTGTATAAGCCAGATGATAATCTACCTCATAAGGTTGTTATGAAATTTAAACGAGTAGATATTTGAAAAGGACTTTCAACAGTGTCTAACATCAAGTGTTGTATAAAGGGTTTGTTAAATGAGTAAATCTAGAAAATCACTTTAGTCTTAATGATGCTATTATAAAATCACCTTCAGGAATAGCAGTACTGTGAAATTTAAAAACTTTACAACTTTATTTTAAAAGTTTTTTTTGTCCATAACTGATTTGGATTTTTATTAGTCTTTTCTTTGGCCAACATGGGATTCCTAAAGTCTCCCTTGATAAACTCTTATGCTAATTTTTTGGTAGGCTTCGTATTAGGAACCTGTAAATTGCACTGGTTTTCTTTTTTTTCATGATCTGTGGTTTTCTTTTTAATTATCTTAAATCTTATGATCACACATAATTTTTAAATCTGTGTATAACTCCTCTGCTTTAATCCTTTTAGATTGGCAAAAGCACCATTCCCAATCACAAATACACAGCAGTTCTACAGTTTTGTTTCTGAATGGCTGTTTAATAACAATCCTAAATTATAACTTAGTTTGACCTAGATTGTAAAGAATTCAAGAGCGAAGTTTAATTGGCTACTATTTTAAAAGCATGTGATCTTATAGATTATCTATAAAATGTGTGAAGTTTTTAAACAATTTTTGATATTACTCATAAAACACACTAAAATGCCTTTCAATAAGTAAAATGAACTATTAAATACAGGGAATTCTAATTAGATTGGCATAGTTAAGGCCAAAAATATAAAGTAGCCATTGCTACCTATTTATCTTCAACACTTACCTTTAAGAGGCAAATGAACACAACACACAGGTGAATCTTGCTTGGTTCTGAGACAGTGAAGGAATTTCCCACTTATTTAAATATATTCACATAACCGGTTATATAAATCTAAATATAAAACCAATCTCCAGTAAGTTTTAAGATGGCACTCACCATCTTTGTGAAAAGTTGAACATTACTAACGAAGTCTAATCATATCTTTAGAAGGGGTAAACGGTGATAGCATTTACTAAATTGGAATTACTACTAAAATTCAAAAACTGAACATATTCATTTAACCACAAGCCAGTCTTAGTTTTAAATAAGGACTGCCCAACAAAATATTCTTTCAGTCTTTCATGATCTAAATTCTGGTGTATGAGGTCTGCTAAAGTATGGTACACATAAGTCATGAGACAAATAATTGTTTTGTAATAAAGCAGTGGCCAATTATTACTCATTAGTAGCTTTTTTGAGATAAGCTACCAAGTCTGCCCTTTCTCCCTTCTTCTTAATTCTGGCAAAGATCATTTTTGTTCCAGGGATGTACTTCTTGGCATTCTCCAAATACTCCATCAGTGTATCCTCTCCCCAGGTGATACCTTTGTTCTTATTGGCGTCAGTCTAAGAGAATCCAGCGGCCGGACCCGTCTTCCACCCAGAGACCATGGAGATGAGGCCCAGTCTTGTGTTTGCCTCCCTTTTCCACGGTGTGCACTGGGAACACTTCTGAACAAAAATCTGGCCTTTCTCAACATCACCCATATTTAATTCTCTTTTTTGGCTCTGGCGCAAAAAGGTTACCACTCTGAAGCTGGACATCTACTCTCTCTCTCTTTTTTTTTTTTTTTTTTTTTGAGATGGAGCCTTCTCAGCTCACTACAACCTCCGCCTCCTGGGTTCAAGTGATTCTCTCGCCTCAGCCTCCCCAGTAGCTGGGATTACAGGAATGTGCCACCATGATTTTGTATTTTTAGTAGAGACAAGGTATCACCATGTTGGCCAGGCTGGTCTTGAACTCCTGACCTCAGGTGATGCACCCACCTAGGCATCCCACAGGGCTTGGATTACAGGTAGGAGCCACTGTGCCCGGGTAACTGCACTGGTTTTCTATAAAAAATATTTAATATAGTTCTTTTATTTTCACTTATCAATTTTCAATTATTCAACACATTTTATTATTGACTAACTCAAGTGCTACAGTAAGTTTAAAGTTGGATAGAGTTTCTAACCTCAAGGAGTACACAAATTAGAGGGGAATTGAGCACAGAAATGGTTATAATGTGGGATTTGGAGAAGTGAAAAGTGGGAGAAGGTTTACAAGAAGGAACAATTACATCTAGTTGTTGGGAGCAGGAAAGGTTTCATAGAGGATGACAATAAATCTGAAGGAGGATTAAGATTTTAGTAGGTGAAATAGATGGGCGGGTGTTCTAAGTAGCGGGGTGCACAAAAAAGCAAGACAGAGCAGGTGGTATCTTGGGCTGTTTATTTGAAGTTTAAACAGATTTAAAGTTAAAATTTAAACCATTGTAAGCCGTCATTTCCTTATCCATAAGATAGACATAACATAGTACCTGTCTTACAGAGTAGAGAAAAATGATGCCTGTGTCATATTCAGCACAGGTCTAACAGTAAATGTGCATCATATATGCTATCTATACTATATTATTTTTGGTTCACATTTGTTGGAGATTAGGTTATGGACCAGAAATAGGTACCTGGAACGTATTGGGTTAATACTGAGTGGTGGGAATAGGGGTGAGAAGGAGAGGAAAAAGTAAAAGTTGAGAGACATTGCAAAGTTCGAATCCATGTGACTGACCACAGATAAGAAATAAAAGAAGAGGAAACTTGGGCTGCTAGCTGAGTAATGATGACCTGAAAGAACCACAGGGAAAATAAACCAACTTTTACTGTACCCCATAAATTCCAGGCACTGGGCAAATACTTGATTCCTATGATCTCATATTTTAAAATCATCCTTTTGGTGGGATCATACTGTAAATACACAAGAGCACTTGCTATTTACACTATTCTAAGGTGAATCATTCCATAATTCTTTAAAAGTTACTTTTTTCAAATATGGGTTTTAGGTCATGCTTGTTTAAAATCTAGATCACCACCTATATCTATAAATCCCAAAGATAACATTTATATGACTTCAAAATTATAATGATGCAACAACTATTTGTTGAATGAACTGTGTGCTGAGTACCAACATTTTCCTAAGAACAATTGTCTTCATGAGTTAGTTGCCTTTCGTTCAAGGTAGCAAGGTGGGAGCCATTTCTGGGGCATGTGGTCCTCACTCCCATACCTGAAATTTACTAGAACGGAGGGCAGTGTTTTCATCCCTTTTTTTTTTTTTTTTTTGAGATAAGGTCTCACTCTGTCACCTAGGCTGGAGTGCAGTGGCACAATCTTGTCTCACTGCAACCTCTGTCTCCCTGGGCTCAAGGGATCCTCCCACCTCAGCCTCTGGAGTAGCTGGGGATACAAGCATGCACCACCACACCTGGCTAACTTTTTGATTTTTGGTAGAAAAGGGGTTTCACCATGTTGCCCAAGCTGGTTTCATCCTTATATCACGCTCTCTAGGCCACTGCTGGGAACACCTGGAGGCCACTGGGAAGTATGTGACGCTTCCTGGTAGCTTTTCCTGAATAACTCATCTTGACCTTAATGGTAAGAGGCTTAGATTCTCTAGTTTAACCAAAATTGTACCCTCTGATTGAATTAGGACAGTATTTTTTTTCTTTCATTTATTTTAAACAGAACTATTCATCTTTAACTTTGTTTTAGAGACAGGGGCTTGTTCTGTTGCCCAGGCTGGAGTGCAGTGGTGTGGTCATAGCTCACTGTAACCTCGAATGCCTGGGCTCAAGCCAGCTTCTTGCCTCAGCCTCCCAAGTAACTAGGACGATAGGCACATGCCACCAGACCGAGCTAACTTTATTATTATTATTATTTTTGTAGAGACAGGGTCTTGCTATGTTGCCCAGGCTGGTCTTGAACCCCTGTCTTCAAGCAATCCACCCACCTTGGCCTACCAAAACACTGGATTATAGGTGTGAGTCACCATGGCTGGCCTTAGTTTTAACTTTTTAAATGGCATATTTTTCTAACATTTTAGAGGTGAAAAACCGTAAATTCATGTGTTAATTTCTAATAGGCCTATTAATTAGGTAGGGCAAATATTATTAATTTTATAGAGGAGGAAATAAAGGGGCACTTACCCTGAATCACACAATATTTATTGCTCTTCCTCCTCCATCGGCCTACCTTGCTGAATTCATTCCACACTGTTTTTTTCTCCTCTGTGTCTCTGAGTTCCTCAGTGGATTGTTTGACCCACCTATTCCCTACCCACAGCCTCTGACAGTCACAGCTGAGGAATCAAATCTTCCTTGGGCACCTGCTTACTTTATTATTTTGAAGCAAATGGAAAGAGGATATCTGTATCTATTCTAAGAGTTTTAATGATGATTTTTAATAAATGAGTTCAGAGAGATAGGCGGGACTGCCGATTTGTCAGCATTTTTATTGTATAGATGGAACAGCAAAGAACTGTTGCTTCTGTGAACACATCATGGAAAATTAAAGGCCGCAGGTCCCTTGTTAATCATGTTGTAGTCAGGAGATGGAAAATTATATAGAACTTAGCCAATTTACTAGGACAACCGTATGATCTTTCAGCAGAAGTTTCCCCAGTATACCAGTATACTGAAGAAAGTTAAAGTTCTTCTCCTCACCCCTCCACCCCACAACCATTTCTAGCTAGATCTAAGATTTTATTGGTCTGGACCCAGATGAAATCATTGATACTGTTTGCAAATAACACTCTTCTACTAAGAGATCTGCAGTGATTAAAATGTTAGCTGTGCATTATTAAAGCTATAAAAAGTGGTTTCAAAGTACTTCCATACACAAAAAAAAGGTTCATGAAGTTAAAAAAATTTAATTTTTGTTTGAACCTACCAGGCAGAATATTGGTACATTATTTTGCCCCCCCTTTACCTTTCCTCTTGAACCATGTTTCTTGGGAGATAATTATCTGAATAATTTCAAGAGATTTTCCAACTAAGTGATACAGCTTTTAAAGATAATAAAAAAGAAATAGGCTAATATATCTTAATGCTGGTTTCCATATTTTTTTTTTTTTGAAATAGGATATTGCTCTGTAACCCAGGTTGGCATGCAGCGACATGATCATGGGTGACTGCAGCTGCCTCAACCTCCCCAGGTTCAAGTGCTCCTCCTGCTTCAGCCTCCCAGGCAGCTGGGAGGCTCCCAGGCACACACCACCACATCCAGCTAATTTTTGTATTTTGGGAAGATGAGGTCATCCTATGTTGCTCCAGCTGGTCTTCAAGTCCTGGTCTCAAGCTATCTTCCAGCCTCAGCCTCTCAAAGTACTGGGATTACAGGTGTGAGCCGCCATGCCCAGCCAAATGCTGGTTTCTGTGATGCTGCTGTTGAATTGCTAAACATAAGTGACTCTAGTCCTCCAGTTTTATATGAGAAGGATACTTTTGGTGAGTAGGAAATGTGGTTTAAGCTTGAGACTGGTTGGAAGGGTTCGATTTACTTATAAATCAGTTATAAAATGTGACTTGCATTTGTTTTGAGAATTGGGTTCATAGTTCTCCTGCTCTTAGTGACATCTGGGTAGCTTTATCTTTTCACTTATTTCCTGGTGCCACCATCTTCCACTTATTGGGGTGACTTCTGTAACTCACTAGATTTTTTAAAAATTCTAAATTTTTTTTTTTGAGGCAGAGTTTTTGCTCTTGTCACCCAGGCTGGAGTGCAATGACATGATCTCGACTCACTGCAACCTCAACCTCCTGGGTTCAAGTGATTCTCCTGCCTCAGCCTCTCGAGTAGCTGGGATTACAGGCACCACCATGCCCGGCTAATTTTGTATTTTTAGTAGAGACAGGTTTCACCATGTTGGCCAGGCTGGTCTTGAACTCCTGACCTCAGGAGATCCACCCGCTTCACCGTCCCAAACTGCTGGGATTACAGGCATGAGCCACCACATCTGGCTCTTTAAATAAATAAATAAATAAAAATTCTAACTGGATTTTTCATTTTTAACAACTCTGTCACCACACTTCTGAAATACAGAAATGAAGAATTCAGGTCATGCACAATCATGCTAATGGCAATCCTGTGAGTTGCCTATGCTGTTAGGATGAAGCTGGAGGAATATTATCTGAAAGCCTTGGATTCCTGATATCTGGAAGGTCTATAGATCAGTGTGGTCCATTGTGTCTTGCCTGTGTCTTAACAGGTGAATCCTAGTTACACAGATGTTCTTGCTTTTCTCTCTGTTTTCCTCTCCAAAACAAAATAAAATATATAGGCCCATTAATCTGCACAGATGAACCCCATTGATAGGGCATATTCTTGGGAAAAGTAAACTTACAGTTCAGTTGTGTACAATATACAAAAAAGGGGGCAAAATGCCCAGTCCATTTCACTTTTAGCAATTATAAAAACCCAAGTGCTAATGAAGCTATAGGAATTATTTATCTTGGGTTATCTTAACATTAAGTAAAGATAATGTATGTTTCCAAAAATCCAGTGGTCTTGGTTTGGCTTTAAAGACTGAACATAAATTTTATGGCCAAAGATGAGATGATCACAAAGATTTAAATGACAATGCATACTGTTCCCTTATTTTTGTTAGTGATCATTCTGCATAAAAGCTGTTTGATATAGATCATTGGAATAAAATGTTTAGAGTTCATTCGATATTTTAAATTTTTATACGCTCTTCTGAAGTATTTTCAAGAGGAGAGGGAATAAAAGGCAGAGCTAACTAACCATGGAAACAGCCAGTTATTTTATGTAAGATGTTAAAAGCTACAGAATCAGGCTTGAAGACAGTTTTAAAACCAATAGTGGTATTTACATAGACAATTTTTTAGCCTACAATGAGTTAATACTCCTTAGTTTTTCTCATCAACTACTTCTCATTCTCTCTCTTTTTAAAAGTCTAACGCTAGTTTGATGACTAAAGTGAGGAAAAGATATTGGAGCTGAAGAGCTCTACATGAGTAGAACCGTTCCTAATATTACATTAAACAAGAGAGTAAATATTGAATGAAGGGGCAGTGAGGTACACAAGTTGGTCTGTTCTAACTGGGTAGTCACAAAAACAATAGAGGAAAGGGCACTCAGTTTGGTATTTGGAGAAGAAAAGCCGGTACCTGAGGTACATAAAATATTACCAAGTAGAAAGGCAGCATCGTCTAATGAAATCAGACTTCTCGTATGCTCTGCAGAAGCATTTCCTAGATTGTTTTTTCAAATTCAAAAATTTTAAGTGCACTTCCAAAAGTTTGTTGAAAGAGGAGTGGTGCAGCCTGGCGTGAATTCACAGCTGTTTAACATCTCAACGCTTTCAGGGAACTCGGCTTCTAATTGGTTCCAAAGCCAATTTAAGTTGTCTTATCACGCACCGGGAACTCAAAATGCTGATTGGACTAAGACGCGTCGCTTACAACGTCTGTAAATCACGACAGCGATTGTTTTTGGAGGGATTCTGTACCGAGCAATTTAGTGACTGTTAAAAATTTAAACATCACGTTCTCAAGTGGAAACTCGCAATTCTTTGAGGAGAGAAGAAGGGAGAAAAAGAGCGTTTGGATCTTTGAAGAGTACCTTAAAAAAGCACCAGGAAACATTCACACAAAGGGAACGATTTTCATTTAAGTATTTATAGGGATGGAACATGCTTGCCTGCAGTGAAAACTGTGCTAACAGTTTTCAGGAGTTATACATCATTTCTTTTTCTTCTTCAACTTGTCTTTCCTCTAATTGGGTTTTAATTATCTTTCGAGACGTGTGTTTTAAGGGGTATGACTTCGATGTGGGTATATAGGCTTATTCCAGGGAGGAGGGCAGATTTGGCAGTAAACTACAACCCACTGGGACTAAGGAATGTTCCTGTAGCTTTTTTTGCCCCCCTGATGTTTCTTTCCAGTAACAGAATGTTAGTGTGAAATCCATTGTACTGTTAGTGTGAAATCCATTGTAGCACAAAACAAATAGGGATTTCATTTATGCATTTAATAATACCTGAAAATAAAAATAAAGCAGTCAAATAAATACAATTCAGATGACTTTGGGATAATACACAAGTAAATCACGAGAGATTAGCGAGCGAAGCACTGCGCAAATTATTTGAAACAAAAGGAAAGTTTCTCAGCTCACAAGATGAAAACTTTGATTTCCTCATAAAAGAAAACTAATCAGAAATAGTTATTTTCCTGAAACGAAACTTTCCAAATGGGAGTTGGTGAGGGGAGCAATAGTAACACATTCTGCAATCTGCAATTCTGCTTGATTTTGTTGTATAATTTTTCGATATGCTTAAAAGGTGGAAAATAGAATTAAGAGGGTTGGAAACATGAAGTGAAATAGTTTGGTTCTGACAGTACCAATCAGAAAGCAGAAAGGGGCAAGTCACACACTGCCTTTATTATTCTTCATAAAGGCTGTGGCAGAAGGAGCAAGCGGCACGAGAGTCTCTGTGGCGCAATCGGTTAGCGCGTTCGGCTGTTAACCGAAAGGTTGGTGGTTCGAGCCCACCCAGGGACGCGCTCTCGTTTTACGAGCTGGTCGCAGGAAGTTTTGCCCAAATCGAGTTCAGTCCTCCGGGCTAAGCTGGGGTGGATTTTCAGGGACCAGGAAGATAAACCACCAACCCTCACACCGCGTTGCCTGCCGGCGAGCCCTTTGGTTTCTGCCCCTGCGGAGCCGTCTCTTCTCCTCGCAGTCCTCTCCCGGCTGCAGGTGAGCGCAGCCACCCCTCCCCCGGGGTCGTTGCAGGAGTCCAGGCCTCACTGGGCTCCCGGGGCGGGGACGCGCAGAGACCGCGCGAGCCCGTTAACCGCGCGCGCCCGCCGCTCCAGCTCTGCGCGTCCCCGGAAGGCCGCGCGTTCACAGGGAGCGCGGCCCAGGCTGATTTTGCTCGGCTTCGGGACGCCAGAAATGTCACGGGGCCACCGAAATGCATGCATTTCAACAGTGTCAAGTTCAGGCTGCAAACCGAAAACTCTCGCATTTTGTTGAAGCATGGACGCCCTTTTGTCTGTTCCCCGTCAGCGTAAACATCTGCTCCGTTTGCGACTTCAACAGTAATTGTTCCTGGTATTAATGCCTTCAGAAATAATTTTTGTTGTAGTAAATCTTTCTTGTGGACAATATTGTAAGAATGTATGTTATATTTAACTTTTTCTACTGAAACGCTTGAATTTAGAATAGAATAAGCCTGCAACACCTCCCATTGATGCAGAAAAGGAGAAAAACCCTTTTACAATAGTATGATTGTTAAGGGAAAAAAAAATGATGTGAAAGATTAAAAGTAAAGCTGCTACCACATTTTGCTTCTACTTTCTACTTTCAAAGTGTCTACCTTTCATTTTCCAAAATCCAAAGCCCTCTCAAAATCGTTACCTTGTATTTTATTACTTTGAAAAATAATCATAGTTTCATAATAATTATTGTCTTGACTTGGACTACAGAAAATGGAAAGACAGTTTTGAAGAAAGGTGTAAGAACTAATACATCTCATTCCTGTGAATACATTGTTTTATACTCTTCGTTATATTTCAACTCATGACATATTATTAAAGGCTAATTTTATTGAGTGCTTTTGTGGAAAAAGGCATGTAATCTTCATAAGCCTTCCAGGTCCTATTATTGCCATTGTATCGATGAGGCAACTGAGGCACAGTGTGACTGAGTAATCGGCTGAGTAATTTGCCTGAAGTTGCAGTAGTTTGGAGCCTGGGTGGTAAGGCCCAAGCCCAAGCTCCTCCCTGCTGTACTGCCTGCTTGGAAGTTCTTTCCTCTAAAATACAGCTACCTAATTAATTTAAAACCAAAATGATATTTGAATTGGTTTTTATGAAGTTTCATTAATATTTTGCTCCAAATCTTGTAAAGCGGGTAAAATAAAAGCCACATTTATGGCATGCTAAAGAGCATTGTTAAATTATGCATTTATTGGGCTGTTCAGTTTTATTCAAATGAGAGCTGTGTGTGACCATGAAATCTTCCTGGGGAATGTGTCTTAGGGAAACAATTTGATAGCATTTAAGTAGAGATGGAAAGATGAGAGAGAGAGAGGCAGGCAAAATCTGGAAGGGGAAGAAAAATAAAAGGATCGATTCAGGCCATGGGAAATAGTCTAGAGACTAAGGATTCTTTGACTGTTGTTTGGGAATAGGGACATCCACGTAGACCCCTGTTTCAGGACACTTTTATGAGATAGTACCAGGATTTGTACTTAACCAGGGGCCTAGGTGGCAGTTTAAAATTTGATCTTAAATTTCTAAGTACGTTCTATTTCACCCTATTTTGATATTAATGATTTAGAGACCAGAAAATAAGGAGAATTAAATGGGAACTGAGGTGCCACATTGAGTGCAAAACTCGCCTCTAATATAAGCAGAAGCAGTTGCTGTTACTATGTGGACAGTGCTTAGGGCCTTTCCTTGGCTCTTGCAGGCAGGTAAGATAGGTAGGGCACAGTGTGGGTGGCTAACACCAGTAGTCTCAGCACTTTGGGAGCCCAAGGCAGGAGGATTGCTTGAGGCCAGGAGTTGGAAACCAGCCTGGGTGACAGAGTGAGACCCCATCTCTACACAAAATAAAAAATTAGCCCAGCATGGTGATCACTTCATTGCACTCCAGCCTGGGTGACAGAGCGTGTCATGGTTGCAAGTGTTGCAATAAATGCTATTTCTGGGGAGAGTCTTTTTTTCCTTAATTTCTTGGGTCTGTAATACCAGCTAAATGCAGATATATGTCAAGATCATTTAAAGCTTTATTTAAAGACTGAATAGCATTTAAAAGGCTATGTTGTATATCTGATATTGTAAATATGTTCCTAATATTGCTAATAGAGTTGTATCCTTAAACTGCATTTACAAAATCAGAGGGAAATGTACTGAAGTAACATAATAAAAGGTGAACCAATTGCTATAATTTAAAAATAAAAACTCATTAGAGAATGTACTATTCATCTAATTCAGGAAAGGACAAAACAGATAATCAATAGATAAAAATTAAAGACCTGTCAGAAAAGTCATAGAAATCATTCATTTAAAATATTCTTATACTGCAAGTGTTTCTTGAGACCATCATGGAGGCTAGTAGGAAGCCACATGGTTAGCATGTCTCTGCTTTCATTTCTAACACTTGTGTCTGATGTCAGCATGTCTCTGCTTTCATTTCTAACACTTATGTCTGATGTCATGTAATGCAAAGTTTAGAAAAAAGCCTGAAGAAAACTAACTGCCCTGTTTCTGTATGAATAATACATGATAATGAGTAATGCAAATATGAATTTTATTTCTCTGAATTTTGATGGACACGGGGCCTAAAATATTCTTCAATTTACAGCTAAAACTGAAAACAGCAATGAATTGAAAGTAGAACCAGTTGTAATACAGTTAACAAGAAAATAGTTTAAGAACTTGAAACATTTTAAATAAGTAAGAATGTTAATTTTACCAACTGTATTATTTCATTTTACGTCCTTGGGGTTAATACCCTTTGGTAATGTCAGTGTATTTTATGTTTTTACATATTGAAAATAAATGTTGAACTTACAGGAATAAGGTGAGGATAAATTACTTCTATAAATCACACCAAAAATTTAAATCTTAAGTTATTTTTAAAGCTTACATTTTTAAAAAAAAATCTTAATATTTTTATTGTTTGAAATAGGATTTAAAGGGAACTTTTTGATTAAGCATAAATACATTAGAAATGTACACTAATTATTGAGTACAACTGAATACATTTTTACAAAGTTAACACATCTCTGTAAACAACTATCAACATCCCAGAACCCCCACTTTATGTTTTTTTACAAGTCACCAATATATAACTTTTAAACTGCAAACAGATTATTAAGTTAAAATGTGAAGTTTTCAGTTGTCATCGTTCAGTATTGAAAAATAAATTTACTACTAAATCCTGTATCTTAGTCTGCTCTGCTCAGCCTACAATAGCAAAACACCACAGACTGGGTGGGTTAAACAACAGACAAAATTTATTTCTCACAGTTCTAGAGGATGGAAAGTCCAAGATCAAGGTGCCAGCAAGGTAGGTTTTATTCTGCTGACTCTTCTCTTTGCCTGCAGGAAGCTGCCATCTTGTGTGCTCACTTGATCTGTTTTTGTGCATGCACCTGGGAAAGGAATGTCTAGCTCTCTGATATTCTACTCATAAGGACACTAATCCAATTATGAGAGCCACAGCCTTATCACCTCGTGTAACACTAATTATTTCCCCAAAGCCCCATCTCCAGCGTCTATCACATTGGGAATTAGGGCTTCAGAATATGTGTTTTGGGGGGTTGACAGAAACATTCAATCCTAAACGCACTAGCAGAGGAATACTTACAGGAGCATATTAGAAAAAATAATAGAAATTAGAACTCAATTTTCCATGCCTACTCACTTATGACCTAACTATCTATGATAGACTTGGTAAGAATACATTTGTAGTATTTGAGGCAGGAAATATGAGAAATTTGCTATTTACTTGAAGGGTTTAATTTTGACTATAAGCAAATAAAAAGTACTGTTACCCCTCTCCATCAAAAATACAAAACAAAAAAACCTTTTAGAAATGATTATGGTATTTAAATTAATTCAATTTTATTTTTGGAAATAAAATTTAAATTTTAAAACCAAGATGAGATTTGATCTTCAAAGTTGCTCTAAGAGAAGAGAACTCAGTAATTTCCCAAATAAAATAACCAAAAATCTTTAGAATTTTAATCAAGTTCTCTATTGAAGAAAAACAGATAGTTGTCCTGTCATTTTGAAACTATAAAAAAAAAAATAGGAAAATCTAGAGCTATATATAGAAAAAAGCTATTTTTAAAGTTGTGGAAAGTCCAGAAACACCACTGAGGAAAAGGTATTCAAGAAAAGATCAGTGTATAAGAATCTCAAGAAAAGTTTTACTTTTTTCAAATAAAATTTCTTTATTGTTATTATTAAAGTGGTATATGCCTAAGGTTATAATAATAAATATCCATTAAAATTGTAGTACAATTATGTTTATTGCAACATTACTTAAAATAGTGAGAACATTAACAGAAATAGTGAAATAAATTGTGGTATAGTATTTAGACATCAGAATATATCAAAAGCATTTACACAGACATTTATATAATGTTCTTCAGAAATAATGCCTTTGGGCAATGTTAAAATGTGGCATTAGTCACAAAAAGCTGATAACAGTCCAAAAAGTATGATTTGTATTTTGTAATGAGACTGAATTACTTACATAGGTGATCTATAATATTTCTTGATGGTGAATGAAATACATCAAAATGAGAGGATCTGATTTTTTTTCTTTTTTATACTTTACCTCCCAAGTTATCTATAACAAATACATTCTACTTTAATTTGTTAACTTTTTTCTAATATAAAAATACCCGAACTCATACTCTATATGCAATTTTGAATGCTGGTTTTCTATCTTAAAATTTATGTATTTGTTTGGGTTCCCCGAAATAACAGGAACAGTATATATTTACTGTAAAGAATTGGCTCACGTGATTAGAAAGGTTGAGAAGTTTCAGATCTACAGCTGGCAAGCTGAAGACCCAGGAGAACCAATGGTGTAGCTCCAGTTTGAATCTGAGCTGACTGGACCATGTCTGCCCACACTGGGGAGGGCAATCTGCTTTGCTCAATCTACCAGTTCACGTGGTAAACTCATCCAGAAACACCCTCATAGGCACACCCAGGAATAGTGTTTTACCAAATACCTGGGCACTCTGTGGTTCAGTCGAGTTGATACATAAATTTAACCATCACAAAGTATATTGAGGAAGACTAGAGAGCCCAGAAATACATCCTCAAATATACAATAAAATGACTTTCAACAAAAGTGCTGAGATTATTCAATAGAGAAAGGATATTATTTTCAACAAATGGTGCAGGAAAACTGGACATCCACGTTCAAAAGAATGAAGTTGGTCCATTATTTTATACCATATGCAAAAATTAAAATGGATTATAGACCTGAATATAAGACCTATAACTATAAAACTCTTAAAAGAAAACGTAGGGGAAAGCTTCATGGCATTGGATTTGACAATGATTTGTTAGGACACCAAAAGCACAAGAAACAAAAGAAAACGTAGATAATAGACTACATCAAAGTTTAAAATTTCCGTGCATGGAAGGATACTATCAAAAGACTGGAAAGGTAATTCCCAAGATGAGAGGCAATATTCACAAACTATATATCTGATAAAGATGTAATATCTGGAATATGGAAGGAGCTCCTACAATTCAACAACAATAAAAAACTAAACAGCCCAATTAAAAAATGGCCAAAGGGCTTGAGTTGACATTTCTCTAAGAAGAAGTACAAATGGCCAATAAGCACATGAAAAATGCTCAACATTATTAGCGCTAGGGAAATGCAAATCAAAACTACAGTGAGATACCACCTCACACACATTAGGATGGTTGTTATCCAAAAAACACAAAATAACAAGTGTTGGTGAGGATGTGGGGAAATTGGAACCTTTGGACACTGTCGATGGGAACTTAAAATTATATGGCAACCATGGGAAAGCAGCAGGCGATTCCTCAAAAAGTTAAAAATAGAATTATCATATTATTCAGCTATTCCATTTTTGAGCATATACCCAAAGAAATTGAAGACAGAATCTTGAAGAGTTAATTTGTACACTCATGTTCATAGCAGCATTATTCACAATACCCACAAGGTAGAAGGAACACAGGTGCCAACAGAAACTTTGTAAATGATGAATGAACAAAATGTTACACACACACACACACACACACACACACACACACAGAGGAACATTATTCAGCCTTAAATAGGAGGGAAATTCTGACACATGCTACAACATGGATGAATCTTGAAGATGTTATGCTTAAGTGAAATATATCACTCACAAAAGACAAATTGATGATTTGTATGAATTGTATAATTCTACTTGTATCAGCTACATAGAATAGTTAAATTCATAGAGATAGAAAGTAGAAAGGTGGTTGCCAATGGCTGGGGGAAGGGAGAAATGGAGAGTTGTTTTTAAATGAGTATAGAGTTTCAGTTTTGTAATATCAAAAGAGTTCTAGGGACTGGTTGTACAACAACATGAATGTACTAATTCTACTGAACTCTACACTTAAAAATGACTAAGAAGGTACATTTTATGTTATGTATATTTTTATCACAAAAATGAAGATATAAATTATTTTTAGGGTATTTTCCCCCCTTATTATATAAGACAGTGTGGTATTGAAGCAAGGATACATAACCAGATCAATGAAAACAATTCAGAACCCAGAAACAGATTTAAGCACATTTAGTTAAAAAGCAAGTTGAAGGCCAGGCCCAGTAGCTCACACCTGTAATTCCAGCACTTTGGGAGGCCAAGGTGGGAGGATCAGTTGATGCCAGGAGTTCAAGACCAGCCTGGGCAACATAGAGAGACCCTGTCTCTACAGAAAAAAGAAGAAGAAGAAAATAAAATAAAAGTGACCCCTCAAGGAAGAGGAGCATCACTCCCGACTCCTTAAGTGACTTCCTTCCAAAGAGTTCAGCATGGGAAGGAGCAAAGAGTAACTTTAAGTGGAGAAATCTGACAAATACTAGCTCAGCCAGGGGATCAAGATCAACATCAACAGTAATAAATCATTTTGATGGTATGTACCTTTGATAGGATGTAGCTCTTCACCTCTGTGGGCTTTCTTCCAAAAATTTATAATCCCAGTCTAGTCACAATGAAAACATCACGCAAATTTCAATAGAGGCCCATCCCACACAGGGGTACCAAACCAAATCCTGATTTCTTTATATTTCCCCTAAATTTCACTTTAAAACTGTACATTTCTCATTTTCCTATTCTACTCCTCATGTGCTTTTCATAGGCAGCTAAAAACAAAAAAACAAAATAAAAAGTTAGTACTTTCAACAGTGTGCCTATAAATAACCTCAGCCAGACCTATGAGTTCCTTAGGTATGTTTTCTGTTTTCACCACTGTCTTCTGTGGGGTTTGCAGCTCCTGTTAATAAATTATAATATGTCCCCTTTCCTTCAGCCTCCAATAGCTATTTCATTACTGTATTTCAGACCTTCAATAATGATCTCTTTAAGGACTTCCATCTCCTGCCTACCACCTGGTCCCGAAGGTAAGGCTGCAAGTTTTTCTTAAGGCAGACACCAACCATTTCCAAATTCCAAGTACTGTCTTAGTTATTTGTTGTTGTATCATAAACCACTATAAAACTGAGCGACTAAAAACAACAACCATTTTTATTATATGTCTTGGTTTTAAATTTTTTTTAGTTTTTTATTATTTGGTTTGAGATCGGGTCTTGCTCTGTCACCCAGGCTGGAGTACAGTGGCACGATCATAACTCACTGCAGCCTTGACCTCCTGAGCTCAGTCTCGTAAGTAGTTGGGACCACAAGTGTGTGCCACCATACCCAGCTAATTTTTAAATTTTTTTGTAGAGCCAAGATCTCCCTACGTTGCCCAAGCTGGTCTTGAACCCAGGATGTAATTTATTATCTGCCTTGTGAATATGCCCACTCTAACTATGGCAAATGGGGACCTGATGACACTTTGGGTCCTTTAGTATCAGTGTGAATTCAAACCCTTGAAATGTTGGAAATTCCTCTTTCCCCAGTCCACCCAAGCAAGTGGCTATATGTCCCTTTGGAAAAAGGACTAGGGGAATCTTTATCATATATACTTGCTGTAGGTGATAGAATTCTTCCTGGGGCCTGGTCTATCCTTCAGCCAACGAGTTCCTGGCCTGAGTAGTGGCTCAGATCCAGATACTAGGCAGAATATGGTCACATTTATTGGGGTGACTGGTCTCAATCTCCTGAAGATCCATGGTCGATTTATTTTTTCTTTTTGGAGATAGGGGTCTCACTCTGTTGCCGAGGCTGAAGTTTAGTGGCATGCGTGGTGATGACTCATGGCAGTCTCAAACTCCTGGGCTCAAGTGATCTTCCTACCTCAGCCTCTCAAGTAGCTGGAAGTACACATTGATGCCACCATGCCTGGCTAATTTTTAAATTTTCTGTAGGGATGCAGGGGTCTTACTACATTGCCCGGGCTGATCTCCAAACGATTCTCCTGCCTTGGCCTCTCAAAGTGTTGGGATTACAGGTATGAGCCACTACTCCTAGCCTTGATTTATCCTGATTGTATAATTTGAGTAATATGCTTGTTGGCTGCTCATCCAAGATGCCCCTAAAGATGCTGTGTTCCATTAAGCAACTTCACATCTCTGTGAGTCAGACACCTCTCTCTCTTTCCATCCAACCTTGCCAGCCATTAGAACAATCACCCATAATCTGCCATCATCACTGCACAACACTACCATCCCCATTGTTATCAGGGAGCCCAGTTCTGTACAGTATCCCCAATATCAGCCCACGCCCACAGGAGACAGCCACACTGACCTTATCAGCCCACGCCCACAGGGGACAGCCACAGTGACCTTCACAGAGACGCTGATGCCCCTCATCCCTATGACTTTCTCTATTGCTTTATTAAACAGTGTCCTCTGGCCCCTCCCACAGTCTGTCATTGGTGAGTGGGTTTTTTGGCACTCAACAGGATATATTCACTCTAGACCATTTTCCTAACCTTTTGATCCCTTATTTTCCTCTCTGCCGTGGAAGTTCCAGCACTTCCTCTCACATAATGTGGCCACATTTTCTTCAAGCTCCTAAGAGCTTGTAGTGTGTTGTCACCAACTCCCAGGTTGCTTGTCAGGGTTAAATCCTGTTTCACAGGACAGTGCTCCATCTTGATTGACCCTCCTTTATCCAGCCTTATCTTCTGCTCAATCTGATCCAACACCAAATACCCTCTCTTGGTTTCTGCTGGTACATGTCAGCTTGGTCCATGTCTCCTTCTGGGGGCATCATCCCTTCCCTCTCTCAACAGGCTGGCTCATGTTATGACTCAACCCTACTCATTTACCTGCTGGCTGAAAGAGGAGGTAGAAGAGGATCCAAAGGGAAGGCCTGTGGCCTTGCAAGGCAGATGACTGCATCATCTTCAAGCAAGCAGGCAGTGCTGGCGTTTGACAGGATGAAGTGGGCCACTTCTACAGGCCCAGAGTCTGGAGAGAATGTGGGAATTCAGTATGCCTCCACGCCATGCCTTGAGGTCAGCTTCTTCCCAACAGGAGCTCTCCTTATGCAACCTCTTCTCGGGGTCTGTTATTCTCATCACTGAGGCCTGGGCTTGATTCTTAGCCTTTTTTGGTGTTGGCTCATGGAAGATGAGAATCTCTTTATATCTTGTGGAAGAAGCCATCTGACTTTCCCGCTTACCGTTAATTGGTGATAATTAACCTCAGCCTTTCATCGTCTTCCTCCAGGGCATCCACTGTTGTCAGCAGCAGCCAATTCCCTAATTCTTGTAATTATAACTTTCTCTATCTCTCAAAATCCTACGATACTGCACCTGCCAGTACATTCCCTTTTACTGGTATTTAATGCCAGCTCACACCAGGAACGTTTTAATACTTGTACCACTGCCTCATGCCAGAGGTATCCGTGCTCCATCTATCCCCAGTGATGGGTCTTCAGTACCTGCCTACCAGTGGGGCATCTGGCTGTGCCTGCAACCTCATTTTAAAGCCACTTTCCTAGGATCACTTCCAGCACTAGCTGCTGCAGGTTAGATGCCCTGAGACTCTGAGATTAACCTGTAGGAGTTTATCGAAGAGTGCTCTCAGAAACAACTCCTTTGAGAAAGCCAGGGAGACAATAATAGTGAGCAGAGGAAGAAGACAAACAGATGCAGCTGCATCAGTAGCCTCAGCTGGTCCCAGGGGGAGGCTCAAGACTGAAAGACCATTCAGAGATCAATCCAAGGCACCAGGAGTGGGTCTTTGAATCCCTGCATCGAATCCAGCCATTGGACTGTGGGCTGCCCTTGAAGAAGAGACATAAACAGACTCAGGCAAATTCCTTTAGCCAAGGTCAATTCCAGAAAATTGATTCAGCTGTGAGCCATCAATAGCTAATAATTACTCCCAGCAACAGCCTTGGACCTGAAGGGGGCCTGGGTGAGGGGCCATAGTATCTACTGCACAAGTCTCCTAGGAGTGGTTTCTTATTATTTTTTCTTTTATTTGTATTATTTCTTCCTGTCTTTCTTAGGTCATTGCTGTTCTTTTTGTTTGTTTGTTTGTTTGTTTTGTTACACATTTGGTTGATATACATTAATTAAAAAAAAACAGCAAAGTCATTTAGATTTATATTTCAATGACAGATTTTGCTATGCTGTAATATAGTTTGGCTGTGTTCCTACCTAAATCTCATCTAGAATTGTAATCCCCAGCTGTTGAGGCAGGGACCTGGTGGAAGGTGAGTGGATCATGGGGGTGGATTTCCCTCACGCAGTTCTCGAGATAGTTAGTGAATTCTCACGAGATCTGATGGTTTAAAAGCGTCTGTAGTTCCCACTCCCTTTGCTCTTTCTCTCGTTCCTGCTGCTTCGTGGAGTTGCTTGCTTCTCCTCCTTCAGCCACAGTTGTAGTTTCCTGAGGCCTTCCCAGCCATGAGGAACTGTGAGTCAATTAAACCTTCTTTCCTTATAAATTACTCAGTCTTGGGTAGTATATATCTATAGCAATGCGAGAACGGACTAATACACCTAGCTATTCCTCTTTACATTATTTTCTAAATAGTCTGTATTTGTTGCTTGCTTTTTGACTTAAAAGTTATTTAGGAGAGACTTAACCTTTTTCAAGAGGTTGCTTCTTCAAAAGTTAATTTTATTAATTTATGGTTATATCATTGTGTAGTCAGAGAATGTAGCCAATACAGTAACCACTTTGTCATTTATTAAAGTTTTCTCTGTTTTCCATTAAAAGTTTTGTTTCCATTTTTCTTGCATATACCAAAGAAGATACAAAATAACAATGCAGTTGAATCTGACACATTGGTGTGTAATGAAATACGGGGTGTGCAGAATATACAGAAAAAGCAGAGGATATGTTTTTTCCTTTGTCTGTCTTTCTTTATATTCCCAAAGTTCTTGGACCCTAAGAAATGAAGATGAGAACAGTATGAAAGTGAAATGGTTCTCTTTATTCCTTTCAGCCTTCACATGCTGATCAGGGAAAAGCAACCAGGATAATAAGTTTTTGTATTGTTTTTCCTGAAATGTTGACTATTTACCAGATTTTTAAAATAATTTCTGAGGCCAGGCTCAGTGGCTCACACCTGTAATCCCAGCACTTTGGGAGGCTGAGGCGGGTGGATCACCTGAGGTCAGGAGTTCAAGACCAGCCTGGCCAACATGATGAAACACCGTCTCTACTAAAAATACAAAAATTAGCCAGGCGTGGTGGCATGCACCTGTAATCCCAGCTACTTAGGAGGAGGCTGAGGCAGGAGAATCACTTGAACTCAGAAGAAGAAGGTTGCAGTGAGCAGAGATCACACCACTCACTCTAGCCTAGGTGACAGAGTGAGACTCCGTCTCAAAAAAAAAATTTTTTTTTTGAAATCTGAGTATGTATTTATGGCTTTAAAAATCAAGCAACAGAATTGTTATTGTAATAAGCGTGAGAGGGTTTCCCAGGCAACATTGGATTCTGATTGGCTGAGTGAAGGTAAAATGAAGCAGCACACAAGTTTTGTGTTTTAGACTTGAAGCTCAAGTGTACTTAGTTTTTGATCTCAATAAAATAGTCTTAAGAAAAATCATACAACATTTTGATTACATGGATTTTTGGCAAAATGGAGATGGAGTGGACATAGGAGAAGTACTTCAGAGACAGTAATGATTCTTGAGTAAACTTTCAGTGTTTTGAAAATCAAGTTAAAATTTCTGAAGATTTATACTGTTTCATTGTAATAGCACAATTTATAAATTGTTGCAACTGTTCATTAAAATCCTGTCCTTCCTCAGTCTTTGTTGTGTTATATGTCTAACCTGTATTTTTAGAAGAGTTTCATGTGCCAGACTACCAATGATGAGAATTATATATTTTAAAGAAATATTCTGTTTTTGAAATAAAACCACAAATAAATTACCTATTGTACATAGAATGTTGCCACCTAGATTTTTTTTTAAAAGAATAGAAAGTATTCTCATTTTGATGCAAGTAGCTTGCTTTCCTTAAAGAGGTTGTTGCCCTGTTTGAGTCTATTGGTGATAATTCGAAGTAGGTTTTATATTATCTTTAGTTTTAAAATATTTAACAAATCTAGATTGAAACAGTTTGAAGACTAAATGTTTACTGTAAATATAATTGTAGAAGAGTGAAGTAAAAATATATCACATATATGGATGAGGTATAAACGATCACTAATTTGGTTTTTGATTTTTTTTGGTAATTTGTTTGTACATGCCAGATGAAGTATCCCTAAATAGGGCTTCACTGAATGACTTTTGCTGGGGTTAAAAAAAAAATCACAGAAGCATAGTCACTTGCAGATAAAATATTGAAACACCAAGTTTGAAACTCTTCTCTGAATATCTGGTGCTCATTATAGCATAAACCACATATCATATAGTGCTTTACATTGTTGTTAGTTTTATTTTTCTTAGATATTAAAAAAATTAAGGGTAGTTTATTAAAGATAATTTGAAAATGTAAAAGAGAAGAAAATAGTTAAGCCTAGTTCTAACAATACTATGCATACAGTTTTGTACTGTCATTTTCTCCTGATATTATGTAATAATCATTTTCTTATATTAATGTAATATGTTTTTCACTGCTGTGTAATATTTCATCTGATACGTATACCACAGCACACTTAACTATTCTACTATCACTAAACATTTAAGATGTTTCATTTCTTCATGGTCATATATAATGCTGAAATGAGGATCTTTGTTTATAAAGATTTTTTTCTTTCATATTTGGGAAGAATTTCTTGTGTGATGTTTTTATAAACTACACCACTGAGGCAGAGTATTACTATTTAGAATTCTTGATATCTGTTGCTAAACTGCCTTCAAAAAAGGCAGTGTCAATTTGCACTCCCAGTGACAATATATGAGAATGTCTGTTTTGCCATACTTCTAGCAGCAATGAGAATTGTCAAAACTATTTTCTAGTTATTTTGACTGATAAAAATATCAGTACTATCTCCTTATTGCTTTAATTTGTATTTATTTGGTTATTACAAATGCTTATAATTTTCTCAAGTTTGTTAACTTGATTTCTTCTGTGATTTGGCTGGGCATACTTTAAAAAAGCATCATTATCATAAAGCTATTTATAATATTGTACAGTGGTATCATATAGATAGTGTTGTGATAATATATCATACACTGTATATTGATACAACTCACACACCATACAATTCACCCATTTAAAGCAAAGAGTTAAACGATTTTTAGTATATTTATAGGGTTGTGCAACTATCACCACAATTAATTTTACAGCATTTTCATCACTCCATCAAGGAATCCTGTACCTATTATCGGTCACACCTTATTTTCCCCCAACCCCCTTCACAGACCTAGGCAACCACTTATCTCTATGTCTCTATGTGTCTACTTGGCCTGGATATCTTATATAAATGGAATCACACAACATATGATCTTTTGTGACTGCCTTCTTTCACATAATGTGAGTTTTCATGATGGAGCTTGAAACGGTGTTTTCTTCTGGATTGCCTAATAATATTTTGTTGTACAGATATAACTCATATTTATCCATTTATCAGTTGATGGATACTGGAGTTGTTTCTATTTTTTGACTGTTATGAATAATGTTCCTATGAACATTTATGTACAAGTTTTGTGGAGGACACATATTTTCATTTGTCTTGGGTCTGTAAGAGTGCAGTTGCTGGGTCCTGTGGTAACTCCATGCTGAGTGCTTTGAGGAATTGCCAGAGTGTTGATACATCTTTTATGCATATTAATCTATTGATGTCTTGCTGCTGTTCTTACAGATTTGTATGAGCTCTTTATATATCGTCAATGTTAGCCTTATATACTTGCAGAAAGTATTTTAACCCCCATATATTGCTTGCCTTTAATTTGGAGGAGTTCTTTTGTGTGCAAATATTTTTCAGCTCTATATTGTCAGTTCTGCAAATATTTCATTTTGTAACTTGTTTCATTGTTACTGAGCTTTTAAAAAAAACCATTCCTCGGCTGGGCAAGGTGATGCATGCCTGTGGTCCCAGCTACTCAGGAGGCTGAAGAGGACGGATTGCTTGAGCCCAGGAGGTTGCCGCTGTGGTGAGCCATGATGGTGCCACTACATTCCAGCCTGGGTGACAGAGCGAGTCCCTGTCTCAAAAACAAATATACTATTCCTCTGTGGAGTTTGAATCATATTAATATTTATTTTCTTGTAATTTTTCTATAATTTGATCTTTTAAAATATTTCATTACTTTAGGTCATTTGGGTGGATGATGTGAGATTAAAATAAAAGTGGATTTATTTTTACTCCCAATTATCTAACCAGTTATACCATTACCATTTTTCTGAACATTTCCTCTTTCACTGCTGAATTTGTCTTCCTATTGCCTCTTTTATTTATTATTAATTTTTTACATGTCCTAATGTCTGTTTTGGTCAGCATGCCTGTTCTTGCACCAGTACCACATTGTTTAAATTACTGAAAGTTTAGAATATGTTTTGTACCCAGGAAAACAGCCATATTTCCCTCAATCCAGCACCTCATATTTAATTAACCGTCTTTTCCAAAAATTTCTTAGTGACTCTTATTTTTTTCCAGATGTTTCCCATCTTTTTCCAAAGTTCTGTTATGTTTTCTGAATACTGTTGGAATATCTATTGTGCTTGCATGAAATTCTCAATTAAACTTCAAGAGACTTGACATTTTAATAGCAGTAAATTTTGTCATCCAGGAACCTGGTATATCTCTCTGGTTATAGTTTTTTGAAAAAGCTCAGCCAAGTATTGTGTTCATTATATGTGAATCACATAATGTTTACTCCCCACTGGAGCAGATCCAGGTTCTGAGGGGCCTAAAGCTTATGTGATTTTGGGGGGCTTTCTTAAAGAAAATGAACAGAAAATTACAAATACAAAATTAGGTACCTAATCTTGGAAGGAGCCTGGGCAAGTAGTGGACTCTGGGGCTGCCTTTATTTTCTAGGCAGTTGGCTTCTTTTCACAGGGATGTCTTTGTTGATCTTATTATTATATATTTGTAATATATTGTCTATCCTATAGACAATATATTACAAATACATTATTTGTATAGGAATTAAAGAAGCTATGAACTAAACTTAGAAAATACCTTGAATAAAACTGTTTTCTACTTTTCCATTTTGGAATGTTTATACAAACAGTCATACTATGTGGCTAGCAATAACCTTATATCATCTTCTGTAGTATTTTTCCTACATCTTAAACTTGTTGAGAAAAGGATCCATATATTGAAGGTCATTAATAAATGTTTTTTAGTGATGACGATAAACTGAGTATTTACTGAGGTCATAGCTAGATGAATTTGCTACTCACCAAGTTTAATGCTTCAGATGCAACATAATTTTTTCCATAATGCAGAGTGTAGGCTACAGACCTGTACACATAAAATAACATACTTTGCATCATAGACTGGGTTTTTAATACAACTTTTTTCTTTTAGAGTGAGGATCTTACTTTGTTGCCCAGGCTGGAGTGCAGTGGTACGATCATGGCTCACTGTACCTTTTAGCTCCTGGAGTCAAGCAATCCTCCCACCTCAGCCTCCCAAGTAGCTAGAACTGCAGGCACATGCCACCATGCCCAGCTAACTTAAAAAAAAAATTTTTTTTTTTGAGACAGGGTCTTGCTATGTTGCCCAGGCTGGCCTTGAACTCCTGGACTCAAGGGATCCTCCCACCTTAGCCTCCTGAAGCACTAAGATTACAAGCTCGAGTCACCACATCCAACTTTAATATAATTTTAATGCTCTAAACTCAGAGTATATGTATAAAGACTTCAACAGTTTTCATCCTAGAAATTATTCAAGAAACCATTTATTTGACCTGATTTCTTGGATAAAAAATAGCCAAATGGGAAGAAAAGCTTCCTAATGAAATACTCTTAAACTTAAGTCAATAACTAGGTTTAAAGAGTCTCATTAGGGACTTATTCTATTTACAAAACAAATGAAAACTATTGAAAAGATTATTTGGTAGCTGTATCCTACTGCTACAGCATTTTATAAGATAAGGGATCTAATTTTCATAGGCCATTTGAAAACCGCATATTTTAGAAATTTCAGAAGACACACCATTTATCACTTCTGTTTTACTTTTTGATGGTTTTGAATTCTAATGTAGAGATTGTAGGACAACCGAAAAGTGGACAGTTTAAGTTATTTATTAGTTAATTAAATTGCTGTCATCTTTGTAGATAATACGTATTTTGGAAAACTCACAAAATCCGATAGTACCCAAAGCTTCCCACCAAGTGCTTTAGAAGTATGCAATACATTGTGGTTTATAACACTGAGAACACCAACCCTAGTCCCTAATTATCCAAATAATCAAGAATATCGGGATGTTTTTAGCTAAGACTTTTGGTTTTAGTAACCCAAGATACCTATTCACAATAAAGAATGCTCAGATAATTGTGATTATAACTGCTAGTTAAGTTTAGTTGTATGATTAAGTGTATGTTTGAGACATGGGATTAAGAAAGGATGCAGGAAAATACAAGCAGCTTTAAGTGATTTAATTAGCACACCAAAAAGGTGGAGGGAAAAGCTCACAGACTCACCTTAAGTTGTTTTCGGGCCAGGCACAGTGGCTCACACTTGTAATCCCAGCACTTTGGGAGGCCATGGCGGAGGGGGGTGGGGTTGGTGGGGAAGTGTGGGAGAGGCCAGATCACTTGTGGTCAGGAGTTCAAGACCATCCTGGGCAATGTGGCAAAACTTCGTCTCTTCAAAAAACAAACAAACAAACGTTAGATGGGCACAGTGGCCAGCATGTGTAGTCTCAGCTACTTGGTGGGGTAAGGCAGGAGAATCACGTGAATGGGGAGGCTGCGGCTGTGGCTGCTGTGAGCCAAGACTGTGCAACTGCACTCCAGCCTGGATGATAAAGTGACAAACAAACAAACAAGCAAACTTATTTTTGGTCAATGTGATTTAATATGTATTAGATTTTGTCTTTGTCTAAACATCAGGAAATAACAAAAACCCTACAATTTATACGTGCTTTCGGAATTGGTAACCACAGAAAAATCCATGAAATTTTAGGATGCTTTTAAGTGTATGGAGATTTTGAACATTTCTTTTAATAAATCTCACCTTTTTCCACCTCCAAGTGGACTTTGGGGGGGATAAAAATGGATTATTATTGTGAATTAATGCAAAGAAAAATATTTATTGATATGCACAACATCCCACCCAAATTAAAAGCCTACATTTGGAACAAGACAGTTAAAAGCATGACAAAACTTAATAACCTTTCATTGTATTAAGAGGCAAGAAAAGAAAGAAATGAATGATCGTGTGATGTTCTGTCCCTTCCTCTGGAGAACTTTTGCATGGAATATTGTGATTAGCATGGTGATGGCTCCAGCTTTAAGCTTTTATCACTGTCTAGGTTGTAAAGCAGGGCATGCAATATTATATCTTAAAAGCTCTTTAATTTTTAAAAACCCCAGAGAGCCTTTAAGTGAGACTTAATTAAAATTCAAATCAACCTTAGATGTATGTCCAAGATAGTTTTCAAAAGACTGTACAACCTGTGCACCTTTGATTCCATTCCTTTTTCAGTGTTATCTGCAGTAGCTCCAGGCAGCACCCACTTGGCCAGCGAGTTTGGAAACCCATGAGGGCATTCTGGGGTTGACACAGTGATTTGATATAAGATATCACTGACACTTACACTTAACAGGAGGCGACCAGGTGTGCCTGATGGCCCCAAAGCTTGATTTGGTTCTGCACAATGAAAAATGTTCCTGCCCTGCTAGTTTCAAAAGATGCCCTGAACAATATCTTATGACAAATATGGCGGTAGTACTTTTAATACAGATGTAAGTCAGCAGCCCTTCCATGTGAAGGAATAATGAAAAGTTTTAGACAAAGCTACACAAAAAGGCTCCTTATTTAGGAAAAAGTCCTTAGGTAGAGGAAAGCTTAAATTACATGAAGATATTTTATAAAAATTTTTGAACAACTTACTCTTTCTGTGATCTTGGCTTTGCTGTTTTGTTCATTATAGAGTCTTTTGGGCATTAATGTGATGTGTTAAAAGATACTACAATATTATTGATCTTGATGATTGAATTTAAAGGAACCCTTAAATTTTGTGCTTGAACTGAGTGGTTGACTATTCTCACTGTAGACATAACTCTGGTGTCCACAGTTTACAGGGGAAAGGGTTCCAGTGCAGGTGCGTATTTACTGTAAAAGCAAGAAAATAAAAATTAAGTTGTGTAATTAAGGAGATTTGGAAACCCCTTCACTAGATTAAAAAACTGAATATCATTAAGAAGCAAATGAAATACAGAAGTCACAATACATTTTATTAGTAAATGTTATTTTAAAATAAATTCACTGCCCTTGAGATGTCATCAATTCTCTGTCACTGCTGTGACCTTCTGATAGGCGTTGCCGCTGGATGGAGTGACCAGATATGCACCAACAGCCTCCAAGTACACAGACAATTCAAGGCAATGATGGTATCCACTGGAAGACCTTCACATGGTGAAAGTGCTGATTTATTAATTAGCTATAATGCAGGGCCAGCTATAGATGGGATCAACTCAAGACCATGGGTTGGAGGATTAATGTTCATATTCCTATTTGGAGAATTTGAATCCCCTGCACGCAAGCTATTTGATCAAGTTAAAGTAGTTACCCACAAAGCACAGATGATGACCTACTACACTGTGAGAACGTTCTTGGATCAGTGCATGGATGGTTCCATTGCTTTATCTGCTGTTGTGTCCGAGATTCCAGTTTTTAGCAGAAGCAAGCACTGGTTTAAAAAGTACTTAGAGATTTCTTTGAATTTGGGGGTGTACTTTGCCCCCTGTTATTGGGGAGCTATCACCACAAATGTTTCCAAACTTAGCAACAGCAGCAAAATACCGGGCCAAAAGAAGGAATCCTACATTTTCTGGATTTGAAGCCCCTGACATTGTATCAGGATCAACCGTTATACTCCCTTTATTTCAAATGGCATCTGTTTGCAAAATCTCCAGAGGAAGTGACATGAATCCATATATTCTTAACATCCTTTGTGAGTACGGGATTTCAGGATTTAAATAACAAACACGTAAACTAATCCTCATTTTATATATATAAAAAGAAATTATGTGAAAATCACATTCTAAAATTATCTGAGGGTTGCCTATTGTTTTTAATCTTAGTCTGATATGTCTCTGACATCTATCACAACTTCTCTATGATTCTTTATAAGAATCCATCCAACATTCTCTATGGCCATTGAAAGATATGATCTCCAAAGTATTTTTAAGTACTGGAGGCTAAAAATATGCTTTGACATCTGGTAGAGTTTTGAAATAATTGAAATGTTTTCTGTAGTTACATAGGGAGATATTTTTATTTTATTCTTTATAGATAAGGCCCAGATCAGTTTTAAGGTTATTGCATTTCCTCTCTAATTTGTCTTGATTATTTTTCTAATTATGTAGAAATAAATCTGATGCACTATCACTTACCCTAGCACTGTTTTTTGTTATGGTTCTAGTGCCCATGTACCTCTGTTCATTTCAGGAGGTCTCTTTTATGGAATGACTTATTATCTTTTCTTAAATCAGAATTTAATCATGAAGTCAGTGCAAGGATCTGGCTATTTAAATAGGTGTAATGTAGTCATATCTGAGCATTTACATATTGAAATACATGTTATGAATTATTTTCCTTTTAGTTCTCTGTTAAATTAGATGCTATTTTCATTTCTAAAACATTGTTTATGTAGAGTATATCATCCAAGAATTTCATTCCTGAATATGTGATAGATTATGTTTCCAAAGGTGACCATAGCAATATCTCCCATTCCACATCTATTTTCCTTCTGTAGCCCAAGCCTGAGTGCGGTGGCCCGATCTCCGCTCACTGCAACTTCTGCCTCTCGGGCTCAAGCAATTCTTGCGCCTCAGCCTCCCAAGTAACTGTGACTACAGGCGCACGCCCAGCTAATTTTTTGTATTTTAGTAGAGACAGGCTTTCACCATGTTACCCAGGGTGGTCTCGAACTCCTCCGCCTCCCAAAGTGCTGGGATTACAGGTGTGAGCCCCTGTACCCGGCACCACATGTAAGTTCAATATAACCTCGCCATTTCAACATCAAGAGGTGGGGTCTTTTTTCCCTTTCCTTGAACTTGGGTTGGTACTGTGACCTGTCTTGGCCAATAGAATGCAGCGAAATAAGACTCTGTAACTTTGGGGCTTGGCCTTAAGAGATTTGCAGTTTCCACCTTTGCTTCCAGGAATGTTCTTTCTTTGAACCTTGCTGCCATGCTACCAGGAAGCCTGAGAAGCCACATGAGAGGTTGACCTGAAAGACAAGGGTGGTCCTAGACCAACAGCCCCAGCTGAGCTCCGGGCCAACAGCCAGTGCCAGCTCAGTTATATGAGTGAGGCCACTTTGACTTCTTACAGGCTGCAGAGCCCCAGCTCCCAATACTTTGTCAAGCAGAAATGTCCAGTCAACCCACAGAATCATGAGAAGTCATACGTTGCTGTTTGGGATGGTTTCTTTCACTTAGTAGATAAACAAAATGGGCTACCAAAGGGAGTCATTACAGCATATTTGTTATAAAAAATGTTGTTAAATCTGACATTGTTGAGAATCGCTGTCACAGACAGTAAACACTTCTCCCTTAGGACTTTTAAAAGATTCAACAACTTGCAAAGATTTTTTTTTTCTAACAAGTTTTTCTAACAAGAGATCACTTGGATTAAAAACTAGTCAATTCTCAGATTTAAAAAGACAATCATAAAGGCAGAAACTTGCCACATCAACTTCTGAATTTTTTAAATTCTCTCCCATTTTGTTTAATTGAGAAGTTCATCATTTTCTATCGGATGGCAAAAAACATGGCTAGAGTAAGCTGTGAGAAAGTGGTTGTGGGTGGGGCGTGGTGACTCATGCCTGTAATCCTAGCACTTTGGGAGGCCGAGGCGGGCAGATCACAAGGTCAAGAGATTGAGACCATCCTGGCCAACATGGGGAAACCCCATCTCTACTAAAATACACAAACTAGCTGGGTGTGGTGGTGTGCACCTATAGTCTCAGCTACTTGGGAGGCTGAGGCAGGAGAATTATTTGAACGCAGGAGGCGGGGGTATCAGTGAGCCAAGATCATGCCACTGCACTCCAGCCTGGCACCTGGCACTAGAGTGAGACTCTGTCTCAAAAGAAAAAGACGGTGGTTGCCATCCTATGAGTCAAAAACTGGTGAAATTTCTCCAACTCTATGCTTACCAATCATTGTGTGCTAATTCTCAAATGCATACAGATGTTATGATTAGAAAAATATAAATCATTCAAAAGCACTATGAATTTTATAGTTTCTTTTTGGTCATTATATATTTTTCAGTTGTGGAGGGATCTGAACATTAAAATGGAGTTCTCATTCTTGGAATATTGGGAAACCCACTGCTGGAGGTCCCTAAATCCAGCCAATAATGGATTTGTAGCTGCTCATATTCCTTCAAATGAATCACTGTCTTCTCTCTATTGGTTTCTGGATCTTGAAAGCATTTTGTTTCTTACAGTAAACTGAGCAATGGGCTAGGAAAAGAAATTCCATGGAAAAGAACTTTTAGTGGCATTTGTAGGGTAACATAGCCTGTCATTAACCATCATAAAGGAATTGCCTCATGGAGCCATTTTTAGAAATCACAGACTTCTGTGTAAAGCTCGGGTTGGTGGAGATATAAGTAACTGGGAATAAATGGAAAAGCTAGTGGTTGTACGTGAATGAATAAAAATTCATAGTAATTTATGGTATTTGACTTGAATGCTGTACATGAATAAGGACATATTCTGGATGTCTCATGTTAGGAAATGACATTTATTGAATCTGAGCATACCTTTAAATATTTTAAATACCTTTTAAACATTTTATGCTTTATATTTTTCAAAGAATTTTTTTGACGGTTATCTACCTCACGAGTGTCTTGAGGATCTAATGAGACATTAGTCTCCCTGTTTATAGACCAGGAAACCGAGGGCACAAAGAGGTAAAGCTATTTGGTCACAGTCCAGGGTGAATCACAGAGCCAGGACAGGGGCTCAAGTCTGAGTCCTTATTTAGTACTTTTAGAGTATACGTAATATTTAAGATCAAAGGTTGTAAAACACCTGTTCTTGTGTACTGAGAAGCAGTTTGGTCAGGAGACCCCTACCCAGGTGGGCTGAAGGTACTAAGAGGCAGACACTCAAAACACAGAGTGGATCCATCCTGGGGACCAACAGCCTGAGTGCCTACAGGGCTGACAGCTCTCCAGACTGAAGGCCCAAGTAGATTTTCATCCACGTATTTATTTACTCTTTGACAAGTGATTCTCATTACACGAGTGTTCTACATACACATAACTCAAGAATATGCCAAGTAGGCAGCTGTTACCCGCCTACCACTAATTACAAACTAAAAGTATCTACCACAAGGGAACCATGTGGCGGGGTAAACTTAATGTTTCTCAACATTTGTGTTCTTGTCAAGCACTGACATTAGATCTACCAACCCTTATCGAGATGAGCTTGATGAAATTAGCTAGGGAGAATTTGTTCCAATACCAGAAAGAGAGAGGGAGAGAGGGACACATAAAACGACATGAAAAAGCCAACGTGAGCATCACTGTATTCACTTGGGTATTAAAGTGATTTCATATACTTATTGTTCTTCTTTGTTATGACTGATTGACGTTTTCTTAATTGACTAGCGAGAGTGAATAAAAATGTCTTTAGAAATATATTACTGCTATTGTCATTAATCTGTAACATACAATTTAAGTAGTGTGCTTACTGCGTAATTTGATTTTAAAGGCAATTCCTGTAGCTTTCCTCTCAACTAGTCTGCCATCACCAAGCATCTAAGTCGACCCTTGAGCTACCAATGTTGACCTTCGATTGAATATTTGATGCATTTTAAGTGATTTCCTCCATAATTTAAACATAGACCAACACAGGGGTTTAACAATGTAAGAGAAAGACTGAAGTTTAAAAGAACTATGTTGAGATTCTCAGGTGCAAAAAAAAAAAAAAAAAAAAAAAATCGGAGGACTGTTTTGAGTTAATTTGCATCAATATTGGCAGAAACTTTGGATATCATTAATCAGCAGGTGTTTGCATTTTTAAAATTTTTTAAATGCTGGTGTCCGATGGAAATCTTTTAAGTTTTAAATTTTGCTAACTAAGATGTAACAGCAGGGAGAGGAGAAGGAGGAAGTAAAGAAAAACTGCTTCATCACTCTTTCATAAAAGGTGGGACTCAATTTCAGAATAGAGGACAATCATTTAAATTGAGAAAAGCTGGATTCATGGACAGTTCTTAACATGGCCCTTATTTCCTTGCTATGCTGTGGACTGGTGGAAATTTAATGAGAGGGAAGTCACTTAACATACCTGCACTGGAACCACAAACCTAAGCCAATCTCTTTGTTTTATGGATGAGCAATTTAGAATTCCTGTCCATGTATATCTAGACATCCTTCAAGAAGCTTAGTAGGCTGATTCATGAGTGTTTCTTTCATTCTTTTTTTTCTTTTCTGAAGAGAGCTTCCTGCTTTATTCCCTACTTGTGCTGGCCAAAGCCCCTTAGAGATCATGCACCTAGAAAGGCCTAGTCATCACTTCCTGTAGCCACTAGAGCTCCTTGCTTGTCATGTCAAAGATGATGCTACCCTTATGGTAAATAATGGCCTCTTTTCCTTTATATTGTTGCTGGAGTAGTCAAAATTAATTTCTCTGATCTGAAATCTGAGTGTTCTGGCTACTAATGTCATTCACCAGAAAAGTGAAGCCACTAATTAATATTAGGTCCAAGCATAAATGGAATTTGGGACACTCATAATTTTGTTCACCAGGCATAAAAGAAATTTTATGATATTTACATTTTCCCAGTACCATATCTCTTGTTATAACTTCTGAAGTCCATAGAACTTTGTTTTCTTAATGTTTTTACCCTCGCATTTTCAAGAGTTGCATGTACAGGAAAAAAAAAATTCTCTTGTATGTATAGGAAAAAAACCCAATCAGTCCTCTCTGTTTTTCATTGTCATTTCATTTTCTTCATCCCTTCTTGCTCATTTTCCTCTACTTCACTCCTTCCAACACATTCCTGCTCCCAGAGAAAGTTTTTAAAACACATCGTTGGAAATTCCAGTTTACCTTAATTTCATCTGAGGAGTTGCGTTGTTTTTACATACTGGGAAGTATGTATAATGCTGTCAATCATTTACATTCTAGTATGAATAAGTTACCAGGCACATCTGTTCCCCATGCCCCACTGCCCCAGTTAGTTTCTGGAGGGACCTCGAAGATAATGGATATTAGAGAAGGGTGCCATCAAGTGGGGAAAATGGCAAAAGAAAGGGGAAGCTAAAAGCATTAGACTTGAATCTCATTAGCTTTACAGTTTTGCTTAGGACTAGGTGTTGTCCCCACTTAAAAAAAATCCTTTCTAATTAGTTAATCAAACTTACCTGCAAATAACTTTGAATAGACAAAAGAGAAATGGGTGTGATTATATTTTTTTAAGATAACATAATTGTGCTTTACAAACAATCAGCACAAAGTCTTCCAGTTAAACATGGTGGACTGAATAGATGCATTTATTTATGTTCCCTCTATAAACCACACTAAAAGGATATTAAAGGATTAAAAAGAGAGACAACAGACGAAAGATGTCAACAGAGATGGAAGATGGGGAAAGCAAACGAGAAGTAAGTGATTTAGTAGCATGAACAAGATTGAAACCCAAAGCCTTGGGTGGGGAGCCAACCAAAAAAGCTGCTTCTCCCTACAGAACCCCAGAAAGCCTCAGGAGTTTGTAGGAAGCAAAAACGTCTCAAATAAAAGGAGTGCAAAATGGCACTGACATTCAAAGAGTTATTTAAAAGGCTTTGGGCTTCCAGGTTACCTCTCTCCCCTTTCAGAGCTGGGCGGCTACCTCTCCCCAACCCCTCAGAAGGTTGGAGGTTTGCTTTGGAGAATGTGTGAATCAATTCAAGATACAGAGAAAACCAAGCAAAATAAAATATCTGGGAAAACTTGTAGAACCCTATGTGGCTTAGCTGTGCGCTGTGCAGATTTGTGGTTGTAATTGCGAATCATAGAAAGTTGATTCATAGGCTGTAACTGTAATTGGGGGGAAGTAAAGTGGTTTGCTTGTTTGGTGAGGGTGGGTAGGTAAGAAATCTTGATTTTCCATAGGAAGAAGTCAAAAAACATTAAGAACAAGAACACCACCACCAAAAACCACACAAGAACTAGCAGAATAACTGGGTGTCATGGCTCACGCCTGTAATCCCAACACTTTGGGAGGTCGAGGCGGGAGGATTGCTTGAGCCCAGGAGTTCAAGACCAGCCTGGGCAATGTAGTGAGACCTCATCTGTACAAAAATATTTAAAAGTTAGTTCAGTGTGGTGGCTCGTGCCTTTAGTCCCAGCTCCTCAGGAAGCTGAGGCGGGAGGATTGCTTGAGTCCAGGAGGTCAAGGCTGCAGTGAGCTGTGATTGTGCCACTGTACTCCTGCTGGGGTGATTGAAACCCTGTCTCTTAAACAAGATGGGAAGGAAGGGAAGAAAGGAAGGAAGGAAGGGAAGGAATGGAGGAAGGGAGGGAAGGCAAGGAAGGGAGGGAAAGGAAGGAAGGGAAGGAAGAAAGGGGAGAAAGGGGAGGAAGGGCAGGAAGGGAAGGGGAAAGGGAAGGATGAGGGGGTTATTTTGAGATATAGTGCTATAAATTAGAAGAAACAGCCACTTGTACAGAGTGAGGTTCCAGAATGGGAAGGAGTACTCCTTATGAAGTTTCAACTGTAACTGAAATTTTAAAAGAAGCATTTTTGGGAACTATTTTTTTCTCCCTGTCCATGTTTTATTCTCTGCTTTTAACTTTTTTTTTTTTTTTTTTAACTATATTGTTCTGAACTTTGACAACTTTCATTTTTTTTTTTTTGAGACGGTCTCACCGTTTTCCAGGCTGGAGTGCAGTGGCGTGATCTTGCCTCACTGCATCCTCTGCCTCCCAGGTTCAAGTGATTCTCCTGCCTCAGCCTCCCTAGTAGGTGGGATCACAGGCACATGCCACACGCCACAACACCTGGCTCATTTTTGTATTTTTAGTAGAGATGGGGTCTCACCATATTGGCCAGACTGGTCTCGAACTCCTGACCTCAGGTGATCCGCCCGCCTCAGCCTCCCAAAGTGCTGGAATTACAGATGTGAGCCACCACGCCTAGCCAACTTTAAAACCTTCTAAAGAGAAGCAAAGAAAAATATTTCAGAGTGAATCTTCTTTGGAAATTATAGACTTTGTTGCTTTTCTTTAGTTCTTTCTTGATCTTACTAGTGTGATTTTGTGGTTTTATTTTTAACCCTGCTTTGTTCTGTTTTCTTCCTAATAAGAACCAAGATAGCAACCTTTCCATATTTTGTGTTTCTTTAAAAAAATAAAACGACATGAAACAGAAATTTAGAAAAGCCGAAGTTTATTTCTTTTTGCACCTGAAAACTGAAGGAGATAATAGAATAATCTTGGTTATAGCAGCTGTTTTTAGAACTTCCTCTTCTTTTAAGCTTAGATAAATTCCCTGATGTTTTCCATATGTGAAAGTAAACAGGTTTAAAGAGAACTGGAGGCAAAGGAACAAGACCAAGAAAGGTCCTAATATGGAAGCTTCTGCCCTGAACTGGCTACATTTTAGAGTCTACTCAAAGAAGCAACAGAATGCAAAGTTGACAAACTCCTTCACCAAGGAAACCTGGTTGCAGAGGCAGACAACTTAAAGGAATTCTTATTACTTGCATATAATAAGAATTGAAGAAGATACAAATAAAACTGATATTAATATTCATGTTGTCCTTAAAATGACATTGAATTTTCTAGCCAGTTTGTGAGATTGGAGTTTATCTCCAACAGATAAGCTTATCAAATTCCAGGCTGGGGAAAAAAAAATCTGTTATCAAAACCCTTTCTCCTAAATTTACTTTAGGAAAAGGAGGGCTGGCGTTTTACATGCTGTAAGATGAGTGTGTGAATGATACTCTTAGATAAACATCATAAGAATTATTTTAAATTGTTTTGGAGAATAAACTATGTCATCAGTTAAAAAAAAAAGCCACTTATATCCTACAGTTATCTTTTTGGAATCTGAGTCAATGAATTCCTTCAGTATTCAGAATTTTTAGTAACACAAATAAATGTTAAATATTCCTCTATAATATGCATAATTTATATGCTTTAGCTATAGTGACTTGGTAGTGTTTACACATAAAACATTTTTAAATTCTGTTATGTGAAATATTATTTGAGCTAAAATACCCAAGCTAGTGTTTTTATTGCCTTTTTGTTTTGTTGGAAACTCAAAGAATTAAGTGTTTTGTGTAAAAATATTTGTTAAGAAGGAAAGCCTGAACAATCCGTGATAGCATGCTATTTAACATGAAAAATGGAATCTCTCTTGCATAGTGAAGGTTACCTGATGCATCTGTAATGAAGATAGCCTGGCAGAGTGTGGTCAGGAGACTTTCCAGTCTTCCTTGCAGAGTGGCTGTGGGCATGCCTCTTAACCATTCTGTGTCTTATACCATGAATGTTTGGTCTAGATCATTTCATTTTCAGTTCTAAAATTATCTGGTAATTAACTGAAAAATCTGATATTTAGAAATCATGGCAGTTGTTGATTTTCCTGAATCTAAAATAATTAATATATGTTTGGAGAAATTTCTGAAACTGTGCCATGGGGAGGAGGAATTGTGTTAAATGTGGCTTACTTGCATTCTTTCTATGGTGGAGGTGAGATTTAAATACAGTTTAGATTTAGGACAAATGTTGAGTTCTGACTCTGGAAGACTCATGTAGTAATAGTATTGTCAGATGTTGTGTATAAAACAAAGAGCATGACAGTAAAGATGGCGTGGCTCATCCAATGGTGATCTTGGTCATGATGACGTAGGTATGTGCTCTTACTGTATGCCAGGGACTATCGAAGGACTTCACAAACATGGGATTATTTAATCTTCTTAACATTGTGAAACATAGGTAGTCGTATCCCTATTTATCTAGTGAGGAAATGATACAGTTTAGAGTTCATTTCAATTCTTAATTATCTTTAAGCTGATATATTCCATAATTTAATTATAGTAGTATATATAGAAAAAAAGAGGCTTTGGGTTTCTAGTTCCACGTGCGAGAAACTTGGAAGTCGCCATCCTATCCTAAGAGGTGTAGTGAAACTTTCAACCACACCTCTTAGATGTGTAAGAGAAGTGAAGTCACAGGGAAAAATGTTGTGCTTAAAACTGGAGAAACAGACAGGCGGACACAGAGAATCACAGCATATGGAGGAGAAACCTCATCAGAAACTAGTGCCAGGGTAGGAAATTCTGAACAGTAATTGCAGAACTGACAGAGGCTAGATGTAGACATGTCTGACAGTTAAAAACTCCAGGGACCCAGTCATGAAATTTCTGCTTTACCTCTGGGAGCTCAACCAGGTGCTCACAGGAAATATCAGAGAAAAAAATCCCCTTGTGCTTTGGGCAGGGGGAGAAAAAAGGAAGCATTTTGAAATATGCCAGAGCACTTAGTTCTTAACAAGGTCTACCCTCAGGAGAACCTATTTAAGCAGTACTTAACCTTTGGTTTATCAGAGCTTAACTGACCTGGAGGAAGGGAAGTACCCATCCAGTTCTAGCCATCCTGTACCACCAAAGCGTGGAGGAAAAACTGAGAAACACTTGTGAAGGTCACAGTCTAAAGATACAGGCTCACTAAAAGATGGAGGCCTAATTATAGGACCCATGAATGCTTCCTCTTCCTCTATATCTTCCAGCGTATTATTATGAAAGACCTATTTATGGCAGTCATTTTTATCCGGTACATCCTGTCTACCCAGAAAAAAATTACCAGGCATACTGAAAGACAATACAGTGTGAAGAGACAAAGCAAGCATCAAAACTAAGCATAACAGGGATGTTGAAATTATTAGGGAATTTAAAACAGCTATGATTAATATGCTAAGGGCTGGAATGGATAAAATAGCATGCAAGAGCAAATGGGCAATGTAAGCAGAGAGATGAAAACTCTAAGGAAGAAACAAAAAGCACTGTAACAGAATTGGAAAATGCCTTTGGGCTTCTTAGTAGACACAGCTGAGGAGAGAATCTCTGAGCTTGAGGATATCTCAATATAAACCTCCAAAACTAAAAAGCAAAGAGAACAAAGACTGAGAAAAACAGAATATAATATCTAAGAACTGTGGGATAGCTACCAAAGGTGTAACATATACTTAATAAGAATACCAGAAGGAGAAGAAAGAAGGAAACAGAAGAAATATTTTAAATAATTATGATTGAGAATTTTCTCCAAATTGATATCAGATACCAGACCACAGATTCAGGAAACTCAGAAAACATTAAGCAAGATAAATCACACAAAAAATTGCCCTGAGGCATATGGAGAAACTGGAGAAATTGTAGTCTGAAAATTTCAAACTACAAAAGATCAAAGATAAAAAAAAATCCTGGAAGACACCAGAGTGGGAGAAAGAAACCTTACCTATAGGGGAACAAAAGTAAGAATGACATTGGACTTCTCTTCAGACATCATGCAAGCAAGGAGACAGTGAAATATTTAAAGTTGTAACAAAAAATAACCATCAACATAGATTCCTGTATCCTGTAAAATTATCCTTCAAAAGTGAAGGAGATATAAACACTTTTCTCAGACAAACAGAAATAGAGGGAATTTGTTGCCAGCAGACCTGCCTTGCAAGAAATATTAAAAGAAGTTCTTTAGAGAGGTAAAAAATAATGTAGGTCAGAAACTTGGATCTACATAAAGAAAGAAAGAACAACAAAGACAGAATAAGAAAAGGTAAAATAGAGTTCAAGGCCAGTCTGGGCAACATAGTGAGACTTCATCTCTACAAAACATTAAAAAATTTGCCAGACATGGTGGTGCATGCTGTAGTCCTAGCTACTTGGGAGGCTGAGGTGGGAGGATCGCTTGAGTCCAGGAGGTAGAGGCTACAGTCAGCCATGAATGTGCCATTGCATTCCAGCCTAGGCAACAGAGTGAGACCCTGTTTAAAGAAAAAAAAGGTAAAATAAAAACTTATTTTGCTTATTAATCTAACAGATAACAGTTCATTCAAAATAACAATGGCAACAATTTATTTGATTATATATGCTTATGTATATATCCTATGTGTGTATATGTGATATATACACATAGTACATATATATACAGTATACATATACACAATCATGTACCACATGATGATGTTTTAGTCAATGACAGACCACATAGACAACGGCGGTCCCATAAGATTATAATAGTGTATTTTTATTGTACTTTTTCTGCTTAGATATGTTTAAATACACAAATACTTGCCATTGTGTTAGAATTACCTACAGTACTCAATATACCAACATGCTATACTTACTGCTTTGTAGCATAAGAACAATAGGCTACACCATACACAATAGGTGTTTAGTAGGCTAGACCATCTAGGTTTGTGTAAGTACACAATGTGGTGTTTGCACAATGACAAAATTACCTAATGACACATTTCTTAGAATGTAGCCTTGTCATTAAGCAACACATGACTATGACTATACATATATATTTATATATGTTATCTTTAAGTGAAATGAATGACAGCAATGATACAAGAGACAGGAAGGAATTATTAGGATTATTTTGTTTTTCTACGGTATTCACACTATCAGGGAAGTGGTAGTGTTATTTGAAAGTGGGCTTGGATTAGCTATAAATATATATTGCAAACTCTAGGCAATCACTAAAAGTTTTCTTAAAAAGAAATATAATTGATATGCTAAGAAAGGAGAGAAAACAGCTGGGTGCCATGGCTCATGACATGGCTAATGCCTGTAATATCAACACTTCGAGAAGGCAAAACGGGAGGATTGCTTGAGTCTAGGACTTCAAGACAAGCTTGGGCAATATGGCAAAACCCCATTTCTACCAAAAAATGCAAAAAAATTAACTTGGCATGGTGGTGCACACCTGTAGTCCCAGACCCGGGAGGCTGAGTCAGTTAGCCAAAATTGAGCCACTACACTCCAGCTTGGGCAACAGAGTGAGACCTTGTCTCAAAAAAAAAAAAAAAAAAGATGGAATCATAAAATGCTCAGTTGAAACCACAAAAGCCAGAAAAAAGAGTGAACAATATTAATCCAACTACATCAACAATCACTGTGAACATAAATGGTCAAAAATAATAATTAGATTGTCAGAGTGCATAAAAAAATGACTCAACTATGGTGTCAATAAGAAAACCACTTAAAAGGTGTGTGTGTGTGTGTGTGTGTGTGTGTGTGTGTGTGTGTGTGTGTGTATGATGCTAATACTAGTCAAAAGAAAACAGGAGTAGCTATATTAATTTTAGACAGAAGACATCACAGCAAGTAAAGTTATCAGTGTGAAAAAGGGGCATTACATAATGCTAAAAGGGACAGTTCTCCAAGAAGGCATAACAGTTCTTTTTTTCTGAGGTGGAGTTTCACTCTTGTTGCCCAGACTGGAGTGCAATGGGTGACCTCAGCTCATGGCAACTTCTGCCTCCCAGGTTCAAGTGATTCTCCTGCCTCAACCTCCCAAGTAGCTGGTATTACAGCTGCCCACCAGTGCGCCTGGCTAATTTTTTGTATTTTTAGTAGAGATGGGTTTTCACCATGTTGGCCAGGCTGGTCTCAAACTCCTAACCTCAGGTGATCCACACGCCTTGGCCTCCAAAAGTGCTGGGATTACAGGCGTGAGCCACTGTGCCCGGTCCATCACAATTCTTAATGTCTTACACCTACCAACAGAACAGCAAACTATGGGAGGGGAAAACTGATAGAACTGCAAGGAGAAATAGATGAATCCACCATTACAGTTGAAGACTCCAACACCCTCTGTCAGAAATAGACAGATGCAGAGGCAGAAAATCAGTAAGGACATAGTTGAATTCAACGCCATCAATCAACTGGGTATAATTGACATCTATAGACAACTTCATCCAACAACAACAGAATACACATTCTAACCAAGGTCACACAGAACATTCACCAAAATAGATCACATTCTAAGCCATAAAATACACCTTAACAAATTTAAAAAAAAATTGATAAAGGAATGTCATTACCTATAGACCAAGTGAGATTTCTTGTTCCTAGCTTTATCTCCAGGTCTTTACCAGGAGGAAACTCCATTCCATGTTATAGTTATGTGAAGTGTGTTAATAATAGCTGTAGCTCCGTGTTCTTTCTGGAGAACCCTGGACACTTTCATAATGGGAAGCGTAGGAAACTCCAACTCTTATTCCTGCATTTTGCTCATCAAACTCTTCCCCTAGAATTAACACAGTTCTTTTGCTGCCCTGCAGCTTTTCTCAGCTCATTGCCTCTGCTCCAAGATGGGAGACTTCTTATTTATATGTTACATGGTTGCCTGGTTGTCATATTAATTTTCAGTGACTCAAAACGCTGCCTGACATGCTTCCTTATAGATCAGCCTATGGCACCAGAGTAACATCTGCTCGAAGATAGCCCTTTCATTCACACATAGGTTTAATTATGTTTGTGGGGGTGGGGGTTGATTAATGATTTGTTCACAGCATTAGGACACCTCTAAAAATGCAATGTTGCCAGGCACAGTGGTGCATACCTGTAGTCCAGCTACTCGGGAGACTGAGGTGGGAAGATTGCTTGAGCCCAGCAGTTCAAGACCAGCCTGGTCAACATGGCAAGACCCTGTCTCTAGATAAAATGAATTTTTAGAAATGCAGAGTATGGAGCAGAAGATAAATTATACAAAATCCTCTTATAGGATGTCAGACTCTGCTCTAGCCTGGTGATAGGACATGTATAGGATACGTTTTATGTGCACAGAATACTTAAAAATTAGTGCATGTGAAATACAGTTAATTTCGTTGTCATACATGTACCAGAAAAACTGTATAGACACTGAATTTTATGAATAAATTTATTTTAAAATTATATAAGAAAATACATGTTTTAAGCCCAAAAGTCTCTTTGTAATGCAAAGAAAGAATATTTAATTTTCTATATTTTTAAAAGAATCAGATATGTTCTATATCAGGCTCTCTTAAAGTGAGGCAAATAATAATGTTAGTGCATATAATGTGAGTTATACTAAAGGATACAAAATGTTCAAATGAAAATATACATTCTTAGATCAATAAGTCATATTTTAATTTGCTGTTCATTTAATTTGTACTAACTAAAAAAATTTATGATAGCACAAACTCTATATAATCTTTAAAAATCTTAAATTTATAACACATTCAAAATATGCCAAGATCAGAGTTCAACTTATTCAAAGTTTAACAATTCAAATTTATTGCTAAGTTATTGAGTTAAATGATATGCTATTACATGGCTTCGATTTGTTCTGAATTGAAATAAAGAAAATAAAGTAACTCTTAGAAAATTGCAAGAAAATTGAGGCTAGTTTTTGAGTCTGGTTTTGTTTTAAAATCAACGGCAGTGGTTCTCAAACTTCAGCATTTATCAGAATCACCTGGTTAGAATACAGAATGCCTTGCTCTGAGATGTTCTGATCAGTAGCCAAGGTAGAGAGCTGCCTTCCCTCCCTCCCTCTTTCTCTTCCTTCCTTCCTTTTTATCTTCCTTCCTTCCTTTTTTCCTTCCTTTCCTTCCTTCCTTTTTTCCTTCCTTTCCTTCCTTCCTTTTTTCCTTCCTTCCTTCCTTCCTTCCTTCCTTCCTTCCTCCTTTTTCCTTTCCTGTCCTATCCTGTCCTGTCTTTTCCTTTTCTTTCCTTCCTTTTTTTTTTTGACCCCAGGCAGAGTGCAAGTGGTACAATCTTAGCTCACTGCAACCTCCATCTCCTAGTCTCAAGCGATCCACCCACCTCAGCTCCTCAAGTAGTTGGGAGTACAGGTGCACGCCACCACACCTGGCTAATTTTTGTATTTTTAGTAGACATGTGGTTTCACCATGCCCAGGCTGGTCTTGAACTCCTGAGCTCAAGTGATCACCTGCCTTGGCCTCCCAAAGTTCTAGGATCACAGGCATTAGCTACCATGCCCAGCCTGAGCCTTTAACATGAATTTCTAACAACTTATCAGGTGCTGCCGATGCTGATGTTACCTGGATCACACTTTCGGAACCACTCCTCTGCTCTACAGCAATGATGCACTCATTTTCTTCTATTCGTGCCATTGATGACTTGGTGTCATTGCTGGCTTTCTTTGTTTTAAATCTTCCTGCTTCTAAAAAGCTACTACTTCTTGTTAGTATTTAAGGCAAGGAAGTCAGTGCTAATGATCTCCATCATTTTCAGTTACGCTTTTGATTCTGAAATGGTGATGAGGTAACCCTGCTCACCACCAAGGTCCCTGTGCACCAGTGCCTGTAACTATGGAAACACCATGTTTGGTACTCCACTAACGTTAGGTGGATGACTATTTAATATATCATAATCTTTGGTTCTGTTTGTCTGTTTTTCAACTTGATTACCTTGCTATCAAAATAAACATTGATAGCAATGTTTATTTTTCAAAGTATTTGTTTGCATTCATGCTTAGTGTTGGTAGCTGCTCCATAATACTTACTTTGGCCGATGAACATGGAAACATTTACTGGATTCATCATAAGTAAGTAATAAATTAATGTAGGCGAAAGGAGTAGTTAATTAGCCCTAATCTTCGCAGTAAGGATCATTAGTGTTTAATGAGAATGAATAATTTCATAAGACCTGGAAATATATTGCCCCAAGCCAAATAGTTTATAACTGTAGAATTGCAAATTGCTATTTGAAATTAATGAGTGACATTTTCACATATTGTTAGATGATCTATAATATTTTTGTGTTATACCTCTAGGTCCAATAGGGTGTATACAAGGGTCATATAATTTCATTGTAAATTATTGCAATTAAACAGACTTGAGATTCTGTCTTCATGTGAAACACTACCCCTATTTTCCTGGCTAACTTCCACTTCAGTTTAACCACTGATTTGCAGAGATGCTTTCTCTGATACCCTTTCTCTATCCCTCCCTCATTCTCTCTCATGGTGCCTGACTCTTACACTTTCAGAACAATTACTGCAATGTATAGACATACAGTTACTGTATGTTTTTATGTGGTTAATGTTTTCCTTACTATTTATTACTCATGCCCATGAAGTACAAAAAGTAATGATTTGATGAATGAAAACTGTAAGTATAAAGGACACTAGATACCCCAAAGTATTGTTTTCTCTCCTAGCTATAAATATATCAAGGATTCACTGGATGCATCAGGTCTAATCAACTTAAAAACTTCAATAACCAATACTGAAGTATGATACTCTTAAAAGCCCTAGGCTGCATTACTGAATATTATCTTAAGACTTTAGCCTGAAAAAAAATGCATACATGAAACCAAATACTTATCCAGTTAACATCATTTACCTTTGATTGTGGTATTGAATAAAGATCAGTGATGACTGTTTTCCCTCTTAGCTGCCAGTCTTATGAACAGAGTGGTAAAACTTAAATTCTAATGTCACCTTAACTGTGACATTGGATCAAGGGCCAAAATTATTATCTTTTCTCCTTGAGAGCAGTCGACACTGCCCTGTGTGATTCTTTCATGGTGTCCTGTGTTTTAGCAGAGTATTTCCTGATGATGCTTTAAGAGTAGGAACTTTCACAAACTGTACTTGGGCTAAATCCCTACCGAGTCAGCAAAAATGGCCTCTTATTCTAGGTTGAAAACATCACCATTTTAATAGGGCACAGTCACATAACAAAATGTGGACATCAGTATTCTACTGTGACCGATAATCCCCACACCCTCAGGTTATTCATGGGTATTGATGTCCACATTATGTCCTTTGGGAGGCTGAGGCAGGAGAATTACTCGAACCTGGAAGTTCGAGATCAGCCTAGGCGATATAGAAAGACCTTGTGTCTTAAAAAAAAAAAACAAAACAAACAAAAAACTGGGTATGGGTGCACATGCCTGTGGTCCCAGCTACTTGGGAGGCTGAGGTGGGAGGATCACTTGAGCCCAGGAGGATAAGGCTGTAGTGAGCCATGTTCACGCCACTGCACTTTCTGGTCTAGGTGACAGAGTGAGATCCTGTCTCGGGGGGAAAAAAAAAGAAGTAAAAGGAATTTATTTCAATAGTATGAAAATTAAGTATTTTTTGGACCTAATCGCCTATCAAATGCAAGAAAAAAAATGTACTAAATTCTTAACACTTGATATATCTAGCAGAAATTGCCAGTTAATACAATAGAATTAAAATTAAGAACACTTTAAATTCATGGTTTAATAGGCACTTAAATATCTAGTGGCCTAATCTTTAAAGAGTAAAAAAACAAATTAGTCTAGAGTTTATTCTTATAGAAAATAAATACAAAACATAACAAATTAGTATCTTTAATGTTTATATTGTGATATACTTAATATACATGTATCAAGTACATGTGCTAAAATCTTAGTGTATTCATGTTATATTTCAGCAAAATTTGCTAAGCCAAGAATAGTAAATGAAGGTCATCAGGATGTGCCACTTCGAAATATGACATGTTGGCATGTTGATTATTCTGAGCTGAAAGCAGTTGAGAAGCAGAAGATGCAGGAAGGGCTCTCTGAACTCCTCTTTCTACTTAAAAGCAGGACATAAATTTCCAGTGAGAAATGTGTCCTCCCTGGAGAGGAGAACATTTTTATCACTGAAGACAGATAATTGATGCTGAGATAAGCCTGTACAAACAAATCTTACTAAAATAATCCTTGCCATTGATTAGTTTCCCCTATGTATTTCCTAGTCACTTTCTCACAGTTTACTACCCTAGCCAAACCTCCTTTTCTTTTGTCTTGTCACATATGCACAATTTATCACTCTTTGTTAAGATAGTATACAAGTTCTCAGGCCTATCCACTTCTTTTGACCTTCATTTCTTTTATATGAAGGCCAAAGGCCCCTATGTGCATGAATATATTAACATCAAATAAAATCTGTTTGCATTTCTCCTGTTTATCTATTTTTGTCAGTTTCATTCTCAGGGCGAACCACAGATCTTAAAAGGATACAGGAAAAGTCTTTTCTTCCCTACATAAACATTTTATGACCAAGACTTCTCTTCTTTTCCTAAAGCCTTGAGAACCCTTGAATGTGGTATGTGGGGGGGGGGGGGGGGGGGGGGGGGTGCGTGGGTTTGTGTTGTGTTGGGTTTTTTAGACATAAATATGTGTTTGTGGGTGGAGGTGGTGGTTTTTTGA
>CAUYQU010104712.1:0-30031 GCA_963574635.1 Cheracebus regulus
TCTCCCACCTTGGCCTCCCAAGTAGCTGGGATTACAGGCACCCACCACCATGCCTGGCTAATTTTCTGTATTTTCAGTAGAGATGGGGTTTCACCATGTTGGCCGGGATGGTCTCGAACTCCTGATGTCAAGTGATCTACCGGCCTCCCGGCCGGTAGATCAAGTGATCATCCCGGCCTCCTCAAGTGCTGGGATCACAGGCGTAAGCCACTTCACCCGGCCAGGCATTGGTATTTTCAACACGACCCAGGTCATGGCCATAGGCAGCCAGGTAGGGGAGCATGACTCTCCACCTTCCTATCTCTTCTCAGCTTCCCTGAACACATGTATATAAAGGCCTGAAACCGCCATCTCTGGCCCTTTACTCACAAAGCTTATGAGTTGCCTATCTTTGACCACTTGCAGGCAATAGACATGCTAGCCATTCCCTGAAATTCAGTGGTTTCGCATCTAAGTTTGCTTTCTCCACAGTTCTACCTGAGCTATTGTGGATTCATCTCCAAATCTCCCCATCTCTGTTCCTGGTTTCACTACTCTTCTGGCTACCAGGGCTCTGAATCATGGATGTGCATTGTCTCCCTGTCACTTAAGGAGTCGCCAAGTTCTCTCTTTGTCATGTCTTTCCTAATCACACCTCTTTCTTCAATACCATGTGCCACCTCTAGTAAATCACACCTAGAGTTCACCTGTTCAAATCCACATATAACCCTGCCTCCAGGTTAATTTTTCTAAAATTTCACTTTGTTTCTAACAAGTACTGTTAAACCATCACAGGGCCTCATTTCCCATTACTTACAGCCCAAATGTCTACTACAGACAACCAATGTCTTTATAACTATCAAAAATGTCATCTTACTCAACCTATAATCAGTATCTGTTGATCAATAATTCATATTGATTAGTAGATGCTGAAAAGTATTATCTAAATTCTCCAGACATTCTTTGTAAAAAAAAAAAAAAAAAAAAAAAAAAAAAAAAAATCTTTAAGCCAGCCTGAGAAAATAAAAAACACATTACCTTCACTTTTCTATCCTCTGAGTGGTTGTGAGAGACAGCATATATTTACTCTCTGTTTCTTTAGAGACAATGTCTGGTTGTCTAAATGTTAGGGAAAAAAGAATAATCTAAATAAAAGAGAGTAAAATTAAGCAAATAGCAAAGATAAGAGCAGATCTTAAAGAGCCAAAAAACAAACATACAATAGCGAAGATGGACAAAGATGAAAGCTGGTATTGGATGGGCCAATTCGATGGGTAACCCTGGTGAGACTGATCAAAGAAATAAAAGAGAGAAAGCACCAAGAAACAAAAGCATCAGGAACGAAGAAGGAAACATTGGTGCAGACACTTTAGTTAAAAACACTGAACAACTTCATGCCATAAATAGAAAAATTCAGATAAAATGGGCACATTTTTAGAAAAACATAATTCACCAAAATAATGTAAGAAACAGAACATCTGAGTAGTACTGGAACTCAGCACAGATTAAAGAAATTTAATCTTTTATTTATTTTTTATTTTTATTTTTAGACAAGGTCTCACTCCCGCCCAGGCTGGAGTGCAGTGGCGTGATCACAGCTCCCTGCTGCCTCAGCCTCCTGGGCTCAAGTGATTCCCCTCTTGCCTCAGCCTCCCAAGTAGCTGGGCCCACAGGCACACACCATCACACCCAGCTAATCTTTCATTTTGTGTAGAGACAGAGTCTCACCGTGTTGCCCACGATGGTCTGGAACTCCTGGGCTCAATAAATCCCCCTCCTTGGCATCCCAAAGTGCTTGGATTGTAGGTGTGAGCCACCATGCCTGGCCTCTTAGAAGGTTTTATGTAAAATTTGTCTTATTTATTCCTTATATGTTTCATAAAATTCACTGGTGAAACCATCTGGACATGAAATCTTCTTTGTGGGGATTTAAAAGTTACAGATCCCATTTCTGGCTGGGATCAGCGGCTCACACCTGTAATTCTAGCAGTGAGCTCTGATGATGCCACTGTACTCCAGCCTGGGTAACAGAATAAGACCCTGTCTCAAATAAATAAATAAATAAATAAATAACAAAAATAAATAAAATGTTTTAAACTTTTCAGATAATAGGAAGAGAAGATGAACTTCCCATTTCAACTTATGAAGCCAGCAAACAAATCTACATACCAAAACCCAGTAAAGACATTTCAAAAAGGGACAACTTCAGTCCAGTCTTACTCAGGTTTGAATAGAATCTAGCAATATATAAACAGGATAACTTTAACACCATGACCAAATGAGTCTATCCCAGGAATACAATATTAGTTTTAATTTGAAAATCAATGTAATTAACGCATTAACAGATTAAAGAGAAAATACAATCATCTCAATAGTCACAAAGACAACAGTTCATGACAAAAACTCAGGAAACTGAGAATGAAAAGGAACTTCCTCAATCTGACCAAGGGCAGCCACAAAAAGCCGATGGGCAAGACCACACTCGGTGGGCTGAACAACTGCGTCCATGCCTGGGAACAAGGCTTGGGTGTCCACACCCACCATGTCTAGCCATACTACACTGGTGGTTCTGACCAGTGCAATAAGGAAAAAAAAAAGAAACAAGCCGGGCGCAGTGGCTCACGCCTGTAATCCCAGCACTTTGGAAAGTCGAGGCAGGTGGATCACAAGGTCAGGAGTTCAGGACCAACCTGGACAAGATGGTGAAATCCCATCTCTACTAAAAATACAAAAATTAGCCGGGCATGGTGGCGGGCACCTGTAATCCCAGCTACTTGGGAGGGTGCTGCAGAGAATCGCTTGAACCCAGGAGGTGGAGGTTGCAGTGGGCTGAGATCGTGCCACTGCACTCCAGCCTGGGCCACAGAGAGAGACCCTGTCTCAAAACAAACAAACAAAAAAAAGAATTGGTTATAACCGTTTTGTTTGTAATAACCAAAACCAGAAAACCAACCAAGTGTCCATCAACAGGAAGGGGGAAAGCAAAGCGTGGTGTTTCGTGGAGGGCTACTTGGCAATGCCACGGCCGAGAGTCGGGGGCGCAGACAGATCCCAGACAATTATGGCGCGTGAGCAATGCCGGACACCAACAGGTGCATCGTGGCAAACCTGAGCAAGCACGGAGGCACACGCAAGCCCGCGATTAGTGTCCTCAGAGGAGCGCAATGCCACACTGGAGGAGCTCCAGGAGTGGGGAAACGCACTCAGACATCAGAGATACTTCAGTGGCAAAGATAAACTGTAAGATGCATTCAAGAAAAAATCTTCCAGAAAGTGGAACAAAAAGACAGACATGAAGAATACGCAAGAGAAAAGACTAAACATGAGAAGATCCATCTAAGATGCCCCAAATCTAACCATCAGAAGCTCCAGGAAGCATGGGCATGGTGGCTCATGCCTGTAATCCCACCACTTTGGGAGGCTGAGGCAGGAGGATCCTTCGAGCCCAGGAGTCTGAGATTAGCCCGGCAACATGGTGAAACCCCATCTCTCCAGAAAAAAAAGAAAAAAGAAAAACAACTTAGCCAGGTGTGCTGGCCTGTGCCTTTCATTCCAGCTTCTCTGGAGGCTGAGGTGGGAGAACTGCTTGAGTCCAGGAATTTCAAGCTGCAGAGAGCTATGATGCACCATTGCACTCCAGCCTGGGTGACAGAGTGAGACCCCGTTTAAAAAAAAAAAAAAAAAAAAAAGCTCCAGGAAGAGAGAACACAGAAAAGAGAGAGAGGGGTAAACATTTTTTATTTAGAAAAATTAAAAATTCCCAGAGTTGACATCTATGAGTTTCCAATTTTGAAAGGGCCCACTGAGAATCCAGTGTCAGTGGATGCAAAAGGAGCCACATGCAGGCACGTCATCATACACCTTCAGAATACCAAGAATGCAGAGTCTCAGGCCAGGCACAGTCTCACGCCTGCCATCTCAACACTCGGGGAGGCTAAGTGGGGAGGACTGCTTGAAGCCAGGAGTTGAGGCTACAGTGAGCTTATGATTGCCAGGCTGCACTCTGACCTGGGCAACAAAGCGAGACCCTGTTTATTTTTATTTTTTTGTGTTTTTTAAGAGAGAGAATCTCCTACAAGTTTCCAGAAGAAAAAATAGGCCTTGTGAATAAAAACAACACTAAATTTCTCAACAGCAATACAAAAAACTAAAAAGACAATGGAACCATGCCTTAAAATTCTCAGGGAAAATTATTTCCATCTAGAATTCTATACCCAGCCAAACTATCATTCAAATATGGAAACAGAGTGAGGACATTTGCTGATATGCATGGTTTTAAAATGTTTACTTCCCCATGCATCTTCTCCTAAGGAAATTTCTAGAGCATATTCCACCAAAATGAGGAATAAGCCAATAAAGAAGAAGACCTGAAATTGCAGGAAATGGAACCGAACACAGGAGAGAAACAAAGGTAGTTTCCAGGATGATGGTGATGGAAAATTCCAGCGCAACATCTCAGCAGCATGTCAGAAAGCAACAAGTACAAATAAGAGAAGGCTAGAGGGCTTTAGGGAGGATGACTCCTGAAAACTGAACAGAGATGAGTGGTATGTCTGAACATACAGAGAGGAGGTTAATGCTTGCCTCAGTGTCTTTGGGTTAATTAATGATACCCAGAAAGATGAACAAATGTAACAATTATCAACTCCAAGGAAGAAACTTCAATCATTGTATACAATAGGCTGTGACTTAGCTGTGAGTGACACCCCCACTGCTGTAATAACATAGATAGTGACTGCTGGCTAACTAGTGATGGCACCCCACTGGGATTTTGAGGGAAAAGGAGGGAGACAGATGCATAGATAGATGAGTGATTGATTGATAGTTAGAAATAGATAGACAGACTCTGACTGCATATGTTCAAGGGGGTTAAGAAGTCAACAATCTAAAACTAAGAAAACCAAAAACTTAGTAGAATAGGAATATGATTTAGAAATACAGACCAGCAGAAAGCCCAAAACACTGGACGCATTTATTTCTAGGATAACTCTGGATGCGGCGCTGGAGGGAGGGCAAAGGACTGCAGTTATGTGCCTAACAGAACCGTATGGCTTCTAATTATTACCTTGATCAAAGCCATGTTGTCATTAGCAATGCTGTTGGTCTGGCCTGCAAGCCAGGTCTGGGTCTGGGCTCAACTTCCCCAAGCCCCTGCACTGTCCCAGGCTCACAGAAAGAGACCTGGGCCCTGTGCCCAGCCTGGCAACCTTGGGCAAGCCATCAGACTGTTCTAGGCCAACTTCGACAACTTTCAAGAGAAAGTGCAGCACCAATGAGGTGGAAAGTCCCGTAGACACAGGATACAGTGGGCACTTTACCAACTGGACCAGGCCCAGGGGCTGATGGGGCCCTGCCCTGGGGCCAACAGAAGCAGCCTCGAGGCCCTGGGGCTACCTCTGAACTCTTCCCTGGGTGGTGGTGCTAGCACCCCATGGGAGATAGGAGGGGCTGCCGGAGAGGCCCCACCCCAGCAGGGCAGCCCCAGCCTGGACCCCCGCCCAGGCACTCCTCGGCATCCTCCCTTCCTTTGGGGGCAGCGGTAGGAGGCTCCGCCCTGCCCCTTACCACACCTGGCTCAGGAGAAGGGCATGCGCCTGCCCCACCATCCTCATGGCTCCAGGCTCCACCTCTGCTCCATGCGTATTTATTCAAGTTCAGGAGAAGGTGGTCTGATGACAACGCAGGGTAGGCATTACCCGGGTTTTTTAACCTTACGGAACTTAGTTTGGGCAGAGCAGATCATTCTTTATCAAGTGTGTATTAGAGTGACGGAAACTCACCAGCTGCTGGGAAAGCCAGGCAAGGGAAACAGCAGAGGTTTCAGAGGAGACGCACATGGCCAACAAGCAGCCACTTCTAAGCAAAGACAGTCGAAACGAGAGATGGCTCCTTCTACTAAACTGGCCATCATAAAACCAGGGCCACGCTGGTGTCAGTGGGCACACTGCGCACTAGGGTCTGCAGGGCCTGCTCAGAGGATGGGTTAGGGGGGAGGCTGGGTCTGGACAGCCGGCCCGAGGGTCTCCTTGTCTTCAGGTGACACTGCCCTCTGCTTGGCACCCAGCATCTCCCAGCACCTGAGGGGGTGACTGTCACCACACACAACTGTGAGAAGTGTGTTGGAAGTGGGGGGGCTCACCTTGCTCCCCCTCCCCCAAGCACTAGGGCGATGGCGTTGCCCGTCAGCACCCTCGCCAGGCGGGAGAAGTCTGAGTGCCGGTCCGGGGGCCGCTGGAAGACGCGCTTGTACATCTCCACCTGGGGGAAGAGCCGTGCGGCAGGGCTGGTGCAGGACCCCACCTTCAGCCCAGACCTCATATTCTGACTTGACTGGGAGGAGTTTCCTCCACTTCTGACTCAAACTGACCCCAAATCCTCTCCAGCATGCAGCAGGCCCTGCTTGATAGGACTGGCCAGCACCTCAGAGCTTGGGCTGGGCCCCAGAGACGGCTCGGCTACCAGGAGGGAGGACGCTGCCAGAGGGCACGTGGGCCACTGAGTGGGCCCAGGTGGGGGCCAGAGAGCACCCTCAGAGTTGTCCTCACGGACAAATCCCCAATTCTGCAGCAGATGGTGCTTTCAGGGCAGGGGTTCCTGGGCAGAGCTGGGGGCTGTGAAGCACAAGCCTCACCCTCAGACCCCAGGGCTGCCTGAGGACACTAGAATAAAGTCTCAAGATCTTCTGCCCAAAGGAGGGAGCAGTGCTGGCCTGAGGACATGCCCATGAGCCTCAGCCCTGAGCACCCCTGACATGAGGCCCATCCTCCAAGGTTCACTGCCGTTCCCCTGATGACAGGCCAATTCTCCAGGGTTCACTGAGCACCCCCTAATGTGAGGCTAATCCTCTAAGGTTAACTGAGCCCCCCAGTGTCAGGCCCATCCCCTAGGGTTCACTGAGTCCCCCTGACTCAGGCCCATCCCCCAGGGTTCACTGAGCCCCCAGCCCCCGATGGCCACCCTGTGCCTGCACCCCACCCTGCTGGCTGCCTCCTAGCTGCAGGGGAGTCACCTTGCCATGGACACAAGAGGCCCAAAGGACAAGATGAAGGAGACCTGAGTCAGGGTCAAGTTCACAAGCACAGGAAAGGCCCGGGGAGTGCAGGCATCAGGAAGTCAGGTGGGGAATGTGGAGAGCACTTCGGACCTTCGAGGAAATAAACCAGGAGCCGCCGGCAGGCAGCCTGGCTCTCCCCGCCTCACCAGCTTGGGCAGACTCCTCCTGGAGAAGACGCGGCGCGGGCAGCAGAGGTGCAGGTGGCCGGAGCACCAGCTCCGCATGTTGAGCCACTCCACGGTGCGGGAGGGCGCCGGCCCCTCCTCCCTGTGCAGCAGGATCAGCTGCTTCTGGGCACGCACAGCTGTGCTTTCCAGCATCTGCTCCAGCTGAAAGGCAGAGCCCACGTGTCCGTGAGCCGAGGGCCAGACAGCGGGCCTGAGGGCAAGACCCTGGAAGCAGCTGCTGGGTTCTGCAAAGCAACTTGGCTGTGGCCTGGTCTGTCTTGTGGCTGCTGAAGCTCTGGTGGCAGGGGTCTGACCCTGGGCAAGGGCAGACAGCAGGAGGGGGTGCCTCCTCTTTCTGTTTCTCTAACAAGGCCTCATAAACACATGCAGCAACCTTTTCAAATGAGGTGTTTTGCAAACAAACCCTCACAGGGGAGCATCACTCACTGCGGAACAGGAACATACATCAGAGAGGAGGAATTTTTAGCTGCCCCAGGATTAGCCCAGGCAGGCTTGTGATGAGAACAGAGCAGGGAGCAGAGGAGGGAGGAAGTGCAAACGGGAGGCAGGAAGCTGGAGGATGGAATGGGACAGGTGGCTGTGAGCCCGAGGCCTCGCCTGCAGCAACGGCCAGGCGGAGAGTCTGTGAGCAATCAGGTCAGCCATCTGGTGCCATCAGGGACCTGCAAACACAGCCCAGGCCAGGGGCCCTGCCGGCCAGTGTCCTCAGGGGTGCCTGCACAAGGCTGTTCCCATTGGCTGAGGATACAGGGGCAGAGGGTGAGGCATTCACAAGAGGAAAACTAAGAAGCCAGAAAAAGCAGTGAGGGGAAAAGGAATGCTGAAACCTAAGTGCTAATGAGAAAGGCTAACTTCAGACGGCATAAAATAGGGCACTGTTTACGTAAAATGTTAGACCTGGAAAGAGCGCTTCCTGCACACTGTCAAAGTGCGAAAGGCAGCCAGAGGCTCCAACTTCACAAGAGGCCACGTGGGGCACCTGCCCCACTCTGTGTTAGAGCTGCCAGAGGTCAGATCGTGACGCGTTTTTAAAACATGGAGGGCAGGTATCTGGGTTTTGGCTCTTATTATCTGTCCTTTTCTGAGTTCGTGCAATATTTCACTCCAGGGAAAAGAGAGACGGAAGGTTCTGAACGGAGGGCTCTCCTCAGCCCCACTGGCCCTTCCCACGCTCACCTCACCCAGTGTGGGCTCCTGGTCACCCAGGCCCACGATGAGGATGCAGTCGGCCTGGCGCACACAGCGCTGGGTCCAGGGTGTGAGCGAGCCGTCCGCCTGGTAGAGCACGATCCTATGGGTGTCCTCCTGCTGACCCAGCCAGCTGGACAGCCGGTATTCGTGGACGCTGCAGGCCACGGAGGGAGTGCCTCACTGCCCCACAGGGTCCTGGCACTCTCTTAGTGACAGCCATGGAAAGAGGCAGCAGAGGCCCCTTCCCCTCCCTGCCCAGCATTTCCGGCCATCCCTAGTTCACAGCAAGTCATTCAGGGCCTGGGCTGTGGAGCAGAGCTGCAGTTAAGCCCAGAGGCTGGGGCTTGCTGCGTGGCAGGCGGGGGAGAGTGAGACCCAGGGCTGCCCAGGCAGGAAGAGGGGGTCTGGGGTCCCTTGAGAGGCCTAACAGTGCCCAGCAGGTCAGCGCTGCCCAGTGTGTCCAGTGAAGGGATTCAGGTCATTGGCCCTCACACCGGGGCATGCTGGATGAGGAGCACACTGCAGTGCAGACACCGGGCATGACATAGGGAGGACACATCTCAGGGCCACACTGGGCCAGCTGGGAGGAGGGAGCTGGGGCCGGCAGCACACACCTGTCCAGGGCAGCAGGGCCGAGGCGTCGTTTTATGTTGTCACTAGTCAGCAGCAGGGTCGGGCCTGAAAACACCACCACCAGAAATGGAACCCGCCCAGGCAGCCCAGCTCCAGGCCAAGAGTCCACTCCCCGTCCCCAGGACAGGGAAGGCAGTGAGAGTCCACTCCCCGTCCCCAGGACAGGGAAGGCAGTGAGGGTCCACTCCCCGTCCCCAGGTCCTGCTCCCCTGAGTGCAACTCTTCACCTGACAGTGGGGAAGGGCCTGTGGCCTGATGCTACCTCCCCTCTGTCCTGAAGGAGGCGGCGGCCCCGGGTAGCCTCTCTGAACCTTGATCTCCTCCAGCATGAGGGGCAGTGGAATCTGTGTCCGTGCCGTGTGTATAGTCAAGGAAGACAGGGCAGTGGGAGATAACATAATTTCCCAAATCCAGATATCGAGGTACCAGAGGCCAAGGTCCCCAACGTGGAGACACCCGTTTGTTCATGTTTATGTCAGCGCAAGTCTTCCACACAGGCATGGCGGTCAGGACCCTTCTCGACCAGAGGTGCCAGAGCCAGCCCTGGCATCACAGGCACCAGAGGCTCGGGGGAGAAGCTAAGATGAGGGGCTCAGCCTGAGGAGGTGCTTGGCAGTAGCGGGGTGGGAAAGGTCCCAGAGCCTGATGTGTGGGAAGCGGGGAGGTCTAATTCTAATTAAAAGCCAAGAGGAGAGATCAGTGTCCTGGGCCTTGCCTTAACCGGCACACAAAATAAGCTCCCCTCTTACAACTGAAATGCCCCCTGGGCCCCAGGCACAACTCTGAGCTCAAAATCCAGCCCACTGCTGGTGGGACGTGGAGCAGCCAGAACCTGCTCACTGCTGGCGGGAGTGCAGCTGGCAGCTCCACCCAACACCGTCTGCAGGTTCCATGAAGCCCGTATTAAAATCCTAACGGCTTTGTTGTTTTTTTTTGACAGAGTCTCACTCTGTCGCCCAGGCTGCAGTGCAGTGGTGCAATCTCGGCTCACTGCAACCTCCACCTCCCCTGTTGAAGCGATCCTCCTGCCTCAGCCTCCCTTGTAGCTGGGATTACAGGCGTGCACCACCACGCCTGGTTAATTTTTGGTATTTTTAGTAGAGACTGGTCTTGAACTCCTGACCTCAGGTGATCTGCCTGCCTCGAATAACATGTTACAGGCATGAGCCACTGTGCCCAGCCGAGAATAACTGGCCAGGCGCAGTGGCTCACACCTGTCATCCCAGCACTTTGGGAGGCCGAAGCGGGCAGATCACGAGGTCAAGGGATTGAGACCAGCCTGGCCAACATGGCAAAACCCCGTCTCTACTAAAAATACAAAAATTAGCCAGATGTGGTGGCGCGCGCCTGCAGTCCCAGCTACTCAGGAGGCTGAGGCAGGAGAATCGCTTGAACCCTGGAGGCGGAGGTTGCAGTGAGCCGACCTGGAGGCGGAGGTTGCAGTGAGCCGAGATTGCACCACTGCACTCCAACCTGGGAGACAAGAGCAAAACTTGGTCTTAAAAACAATAATAAATAATAAACAAATAAAAGCTATTCTCAGAACAAAATTTTAAGACACATAAGGCACTGATGGCCTTGTCTGATGGTCCTGACTATTGTTTCATGACACATATTCCCAGTGTATGCAGAAAATCTTATTTCCAGTGACATCATTCAGAGTATTCCAAGTGCATCCAGGAATTCCAAGTATTCCAGGAATTTGGAGACACTACTCAACACTGACCCTGGCCACCCACCACAGCGTCCCCTCAAAGACTGAGGGCAGCCGGCACGTGCCCTCCAGCAGGCCTAGAACCTAAAGACAGGTTGGGGGTTCTGCCCGGAGGGATCCGCCACGGTCATCTGGGGTGCTCTGAGCACCTCAGCATGGTGGTACGTGGCAGTGGTGGGAGGCCAGGGTCATACAACACACTCCTCCTAATGGCAAGCCCAGGCCCTGAGGCCTGACAGTCCAGAAGGTGTGAGCTCCACACACGTCCCCTGGGACCTGAGCTGACACCCAGCAGCTGGTGTGGATGAGCCACTTTTTAGGTCCTAGGGTCAACCTGGAGGACTGTGTGGGCAGGTGGAGGAGGCTGGGTGGAGGCCAGGAGGCCCAGGCTTACCGATGGCGCCGAGGGCATGCTCCAGCTCCAGGGCAAAGGTGGTGAGGGGCACGTCCTCTGACACGGGCATCACTGCCACCGTGGACAGGTTGACAGCCAGGTTCCCCGAGTCCCACTTGCTGCCCGCCGTGGGGAGCCCAAACTGGTGGCCTGTGGAGCAAAGGGCCCGTGTCAGCCAGGACAGCCCAGACATTTGCAGATGCTTCCAGACACAATGCGGACCCTCAGGCTGCCCAGAAGGAATGCAGCAGCACCAGAGGCTGCCTGGACGTCACACCTCCCCATCCCTGAGAGGCTGCCTGGACATCACGCCTCCCCATCCCTGAGAGGCTGCCCGGACGTCATGCCTCCCAATCCTCAGAGGCCGCCTGGGCCTCATGCCTCCCAATACTCAGAGGCCGCCTGGGCCTCACGCCTCCCCAGCCCTCAGAGGCCGCCCGGGCCTCACGCCTCCCCACCCTCAGAGGCCGCCTGGGCCTCATGCCTCCCCAGCCCTCAGAGGCAGCCTGGGCCTCACATCTCCCTACCCTCAGGCTGCCTGGGCCTCATGCCTCCCCACCCTCAGAGGCTATCTTGGTCTCACGCCTTCCCCAGCTCTTCCTGATGAGCTGCCAGGCCACACCTGCAGGCATCCCCAGGCCCCACACAGCAGGCCGGACAAGCACTGGCCCGGGGCCCAGGCCCAGGGAGTGGATTTGTCCTGACCCACTGAAGAGAGTGATTCAGGGAGCAACTGAAAAGAATGTGAGGATCAGAATAAACTAAACAGTTAACATACTCTCCAGATGAGAGGACTCATCCTCCGAACCAACCCCTGGTAGGGTTTTGCCACCACTTCCTCTAGGAGCCATAAACAATACAATGGTCTAGAGATCAACGGGCCAGTTTCTCTTGCCAGTTATCTGCAAGGAATTCAGGACACCGAGGCAGCACCGCGTAGCTGTGGGAAGCCTGGGCCTGGCCCAGGAGACCCCAGACACCTGAGTGAGGCGCTCAGGGCAAACCAGACTGGGGCCTCCAGGGCCCTCCAAGGTGCCCACCCAGACAGGCAGACCCCTCTCCCCAGCCCCCACGTGGGCTGAAGGGCTCCTCGGCCAGCACAGCAGCAGGGACATGGACCAGGGGGCCTGAGAGCTTGAGTCCCGCAGAGGGTCCCAGGCCCTTGTTACTGGATGGCGCCTGGCGAGTGGCATCTCTGCTTCCATAGAAGAGGTTGAGGGGACAGCCTCACTGCTCCCGAGCGCACCGCACCACCAGCCACACTCCTGCCCACATGGGGTCTCCTGCATTCCAGGTGCCGTGGGCACTCCTCTGCAGCCCCCATGGCCCAGCCCTCCCACAGTGTCCCCTGGCCTGTGCCTCCTGTCCCCATTGAGGTGGCTTCCAAAATCCACCGGACACGGCAGATCCTGATTAGCCAAGATCAGAGTAAGGGGACGCAGCGTGGTCAGGGAAGAGGCCAGGAGAGCAAACCTGGGTGCACAGAACCAAGTGAGGCCTTCAGCACCATTCCCTGCAGCTCCCAGGAGGCACGCGGCGGGCACCGAGGCAGCACTGTGGGTAAGATCCTGCCAACAGGAAACATGGTTCGCAGAACACGCGCACAACCGTCAGTCAGAAAGAACAAGGCACGAAGTCCTGCGCTCACAGGAAAACAGCTGATATGCTGCTGAGAGGAAAGCTGTAGAGTGGTTTATAAATATGACTCCATGATTAAATAAATATTCAGTGTCTCCCCAAACAAAAGCACCTGTACCTGTATGCAGGCAGAAACACAGAGAAATGACGCCGCCCACCCAGCATCCCAGATGAGTGTCCCAGACTCACACATCCCTGGACCCTCCCTCTGGACTTGGGTCCTCACCTCCAGCCCCAGGCAGGCTCCTACCGGCCCACCAGCACCACGCCAGTCCCCGCCCTCAGTCCAATGGATCACTGGGAGCCCTGGGCCTCCACCGCCCAACCTTGTGGTGGCTTCAGCCGCCTGCTTGAGAGGAGGCTCTGTGCACAGCGGCCAGAGCTGACCTTCAACACCCAAGTCCGCCAGGAGCCTTTTTTGTTCAAAGCCCCTGGTGCTCCTCCCCACTCAGAACAAGCCAAAGTCTGCAGTCCCTAAGAGCTGCTGGTGACCCCCACACCACGCAGCTCTCTCCTTGGCCTCATGGACCCTGATCTTCTCGGGGAGGGCTGCCCCCACAATTTCCATGCCCTTGCCCCCCCACCCTCTTCTCAGCCATCTGTCTTGCTTTCTTGGTCTCATTTTGTCCCTGCCCAAACTAGACTGCAGCTCTAGGAAGGGTTCTTCCCTGACTGGCTTCCTGAGCACAGTGCCAGCTTCTGATGGGGCCCAGTGCACGGCCGGCCCCAGCAGGTGACCCAGGGATGGGGGGTTGGGTGCTGCGCCGCAGCTGCCCAGGGCCCAGTTTCCTGTGCCCATCTCTACCTGGACGCTGCAAAACCCAGTGGAAATCCCCAGCTGCTCACAGACCGCACCCAGCTTCTGTCAACAGCTGTGACCCAGCAGCACTGGAGATGTGCAAACGTGTCCACACAGAGCCCTGGTGGGGATAAGCGCTTGGAGCGAGGAGTGGCCCAAGGGGCAGGCCTGCAGTGTGGGCTGGCCGTGTGTCGCCATGGGGGTCGTAGACCCCTGGAGGAGACCCCAGTCCTGGAGTAAATACCTGAACCAGTGGCCCCAGTAAAGGACCCTGCCTGATGTGTGCAGCTGTGTCAGAAGGAAAAGACCCAGGGCACTGGCGCCTCAGCACCAGTGTCTTCATCTGGTGAAGAGCGAGGCACCCGCGTCTTCATCTCTTGCCTTTGGGGCTCTTAGGTCTTTGTGCAGCCTACACAGCCTTTGTGATAAAACTTCACAATGACAGACAAGAAAATGAAGCAAAATAAAACCCTACCAATTGTCCACCCCTGACCAGCAAACACCCCACCAGCTGTCCACCCTGACCAGTAAACACCCCACCAACTGTCCACCCCTGACCAGTAAACACCCCACCAACTGTCCACCCCTGACCGGTAAACACCCCACCAACTGTCCACCCCTGACCGGTAAACACCCCACCAACTGTCCACCCCTGACCGGTAAACACCCCACCAACTGTCCACCCCGATCGGTAAACATCCCACCAACTGTCCACCCCTGACCGGTAAACACCCCACCAGCTGTCCACCCCGACTGGTAAACACCCCACCAAACATCCCACCAACTGTCCACCCTTGACCGGTAAACACCCCACCAGCTGTCCACCCCGACTGGTAAACACCCCACCAACTGTCCACCCCGACCTGTAAACACCCCACCAACTGTCCAGTAAACACCCCACCAGCTGTCCACCCCGACCAGTAAACACCCCACCAGCTGTCCATCCAGACCAGTAAACACCCCACCAGCTGTCCACCCCGACCAGTAAACACCCCACCAGCTGTCCACCCCGACCAGTAAACACCCCACCAGCTGTCCACCCCTGACCAGTAAACACCCCACCAGCTGTCCACCCCGACCAGTAAATACCCCACCAACTGTCCACCCCGACCAATAAACACCCCACCAACTGTCCACCCCTGACCAGTAAACATCCCACCAACTGTCCACCCCAACCAGTAAACACCCCACAAACTGTCCATCCCTGACCAGTAAACACCCCACCAACTGTCCACCCCGACCAGTAAACACCCCACCAACTGTCCAGTAAACACCCCACCAGCTGTCCATCTCGACCAGTAAACACCCCACCAGCTGTCCACCCCGACCAGTAAACACCCCACCAACTGTCCACCCTGACCAGTAAACACCCCACCAGCAGTCTACCCTGACCAGTAAACACCCCACCAACTGTCCACTCACTGACCAGCAAACACCCCACCAACTGTCCACCCCAGACCAGTAAACACCCCACCAGCTGTCCACTCTGACCAGCAAACACCCCACCAGCTGTCTACCCCGACCAGTAAACACCCCACCAGCTGTCCACTGACGGACCAGCAACCATCCACACCAACTGTCCACTGAACTGACCAGTAAACACCCCACCAACTGTCCACCCCGACCAGTAAACACGCCACTAATTGTCCACCCTGACCAGTAAACACCCCACCAGCTGTCCACCCCAGACCAGTAAACACCCCACCAGCTGTCCACCCTGACCAGCAAACACCCCACCAACTGTCCACTGACCGACCAGCAACCATCGACACCAACTGTCCACTGAACTGGCCAGTAAACACCCCACCAACTGTCCACTCACTGACCAGTAAACACCCCACCAACTGTCCACCCTGACCAGCAAACACCCCAACTGTCCACTGACTGACCAGCAACCATCCACACCAACTGTCCACTCACTGACCAGTAAAACCCCACCAGCTGTCCACCCTGACCAGCAAACACCCCACCAGCTGTCCACCCCTGACCAGCAAACACTCCACCAGCTGTCCATCCCAACCAGCAAACACCCCACCAGCTGTCCACTGACTGACCAGCAACTATCCACACCAACTGTCCACTCACTGACCAGCGAACACCCACACCAACTGTCCACTCACTGACCAGCAAACACCCACACCAACTGTCCACCCCTGCAGAGAAAGCAGAGGAGGCCCCTGTTCTGCCAACCGGAGGTTGGAGATCAAGGAAGCCTTCGAATCTGCAAATGAAGACCCAGCCTGTGCCAGGGTCAGGTGTGTGGCTCTGAGAGCTGAAGACAGCGCAGAATGCAGCCTTCACGCTGGCCTTGGGCAGGACCCAGTAGGCAGACCAGGGTCAGTTCACATTCAAATCACACTCCACAAACATCGGCCAGGACATGCCCTGTGAATACAAGCACACTGAGAGTGAAAACTGAAGACTTAAATGGGAACCAGAGTCTCATAGCCTAACACATAAGGACACAAAAGCCACAGTGACCAGGCCACGTCCACAGTAATCAGGTACGCCAAGAGCAAGGAGAATCTGAACCAGAGCAACAGAAACAGCCCACAGATAAAAATGACCACATGCCATGGACAGAATTATTTCTCCAGGACAATAAAGCCATTATCATTACCAGCTACAACCAGCAATCGCGAACACTCCCAAAACAAAGACAAAGAGAGAATGTCTTAGCAAAGAAACAGGAGGCATACAGAAAAACCAAAACACGACGACAAAATTTTTAAGACTCTTTGATAGTCCTCAAAGAAGAATCGAGATGACAAAAAGCCAAAGATCCTGAAGATAGATCAAAATAAACAATTCCATCTTAAAATCAGAGAGAGAAAAAGAGTTTTAAAAAATGAACGGTGCCCCAGAGACCATGGGGACAATAGTGCAAGGTCTAACATTCGTGTCATTATATTTCCAGAAGAGGTGGAGGAGTATAAAGCTGAAAGAATTATTTAAGGAAATAAAGACTGAACACTTCCAAAATCTGTTGAAAGTTATAAACCTATGGGTCCAAGACAAAGATACTCCAGAGGGGATTTTGGGGTAAGCATTCACGCTCAGACACGTCCAAATTGCATTTCTGAAAACTAAAGACAGGGAAAAGAATCTTTTTCTGTGTGTTTGTTTTGAGCAGGGTCTTGCTCTGCTGCCCAGGCTGGACTGCAGTGGCACGACCGTTGCTCACTGTGACCTCCAACTCTGAGGCTCAAAAGATCCTCCCACCTCTGTCCCCTGAGTAGCTAGGACTATAGATGTGTGATACCATGCCTGGATAATTTTTCAAATTTTATTCATAGAGACAGGGTCTCACTATGTTGCCCAGGCTGGTTTCCAACTTCTAGGCTCAAATAATCCTCCCAAAGTGCCGGGGTGAGGTGTGAGCCACTATACCAGGTCAAAAAAGGCTTGAACACAGCTAGAGAGAAACGATGTGTTACCTACTGGAGAACATCTGAATACCTGGATCTTTCATTAAAAGCAGCAGAGGCCATGAGGAAGTGGCACAAAATTTTAAAAGTGCTGAAATACTTTGTATTTCTGCCAAAACGGAATTATACATCCAGCAGAAGCACCCTTCAGGACGAGGCAATGCAGAGACATTCTAAGATGAGGGAGAAAGAAGAGGAACTGCGGCCATCACACCTGCTCGGAAAGAACCACTAACCACAACTCTTCAACAGCAAGAACACGACCCCAGAAAGAAACCGGAGACGTCACCAATGAAAGAAGAGCAGAAGGACACGACTCTCTGGGCAAACATCACAGACTAGTCCCCTTTGAAGTTTTAAAAATTATGTTTGATGGCTGAAAGTGAAAGTCATAGCCCTGTTTTTAGGGAGGGTGGGGTTCCATGTACACAGAGGTAACAGGTAGGACAATCACATCATACAGGGGAAGGATGATGTGACCGGACAGTGGTAAGGGCTCTACACTCCACCTAAGGTGGTAAAATGTTGCTGTCAGTAGACAAGGATAAGTTAAGTATGGATACTGTAATAGCTGGAGTAACCACTGAAAATATATGAAGAGACGTCATGGAAGCCACAGCTGATAGTAATAATGGAATACTCAAAAAAGTTCAAGTAACCTAAAAGAAGACAGAAAGCTGGGCATAGAGGCTCACAGCTGCAGTCCCAGCTACTCAGGAGGCTGGGGAGGATCACTTGAGCCCAGGAGTTAGAGGCTGCAGTGAGCTATGATTGCACCTGTGACTAGTCACTGCACTCCAACCTGGACAACATAGTGAGACCCCATCTCCAAAATAAAAAGACAGAAATTACAGTAGTGTTTAACAACGGTGGGGGCTGTGAGAACAGAAAAAATGATAAAATGGAAGACATAAATCCCAACAAAATAATTACACTAAGTATCTATGGCCTAAACACACAAAAGACAAAGATTGTCCGTAGGGATGAAAAATACATGATCCAACCAGACACATTCTACAAGACACTCACTTTGAAATTCATGGTGCAGCTAAGTGGAGAGTGAAGAGTTACATTACGTGTTAGACAGTATCTCCTAAAATTCACGTCTACCCAGAACCTCAAAATGTGACCTTATTTGGAAACGGTTTTGCAGAAGGACTCAGATGAAGATGGGGTCGCCCTAGAGTGGGGTCACACTTCGCTGACTCTGTGTGGCCTTCTGTGCATCCATCCATTCCTTGGACAGATGTCTGTTCAGTGCTGTGCACGTCACTGTGAGAGCGGAGGCGCACACTCCTGCTCCCAGACAGCTCACACGCTGGTGCCAGAGGCAGGTGACAGGTCGTGCAATGTGTCAGGAGTGACAAGTGCAGAGGAGAAAAAGGAAGCACTGTGAGTGCTGGGCTGGGACTACAGGTGTGTGCTGCCATGCACACAGGTCAGGGAGGCTGTGCTGAGATGGAGACGCCGGACACCCGGGAGCAGCCAGGCTCTCCTGAGGGCTCCAGGCAGACAGCAGCAGTCACAGAGGCAGGAGGCAGGAGAGAACTCCCAGAGCAGCAAGAGAGTCTAGAGTCAAATGCTATCTGCCAGAGATAAACGGTCAGTGTCAGAGTCCTCAAGTATGTGGGACCCAGTGAAAAAGGATGGCCTGAGAGCTAACAGTGGCTCCGGAAAAAAGGGCACCTCAGAACTAGGAAAGGATGAATCCGCTGGAGCAGGAAAAACTAACTTCCCAACACTCTAGAATGGTCCCATCATCCTTCCATGCTCAGCACAGGACAGAGAGCACTCTCCATGGGGCGCCAACTGAGCTCTGTTCCACCAATATCATTTCTCAGAGCTTTCACCCTGTTTCCTTTTTTTCAATCAGCTGACACAAATAGGAGGGAGATCTATCACATTCATCTTTTCACATATAGTAGACACTTCCTCCAACACTGCCCACACTGAGACACAGTTTTACAAAATTATTAGGCTGGGATGGGCGGGACTCTGAGGTGGGTGGGACCATGGGTGGGCAGGGCTCCAGCACAAGGCAGGGCCATGAGCTGTGTGGCTGGGGCCCCAGGATAGGGCGGGGGGGCCCCATGAGCTGGGTGGGTAGGGCTCCAGACACAGCAAGGCCATGGGTTGGATGGGCGGGGCCATGGATTGGGTGTGGCTCCAGGATAGGGTGGGGCCATTGGCTGGGTGGGTGGGGACATTGGCTGGGTGGGTGGGGACATAGACTGGGTGGGTAGGGCCAAGGGCTGGGAGGGTGGGGCTCCAGGACAGGGTGGGGCTCTCAGGAGGCTCTGGGTTGGGGGAGGTGACCCACCTGTCACAGGTCCCTGCTGGAGGCTGCCCAGGATCTTCTCACCCAGGAGATGAATCAGCAGAGTCACCACCTGCAGGCAGACAGAGGAGCTGAGAGCCACACATTTTAAATAGAGAAACGCTGGGAACCAAAAATCATGCTCAACAATAGAGAGACTGCAAATGGCATTGGATCTGCTTTTCAAAACCTCCACGAAAGGAGTTGCATGGGCTGTGGCTGTCCTTGCAGCCTTCATGATGCCCAGGTAAGCCTTTCCAATTGCCAGACCAGCAGGTACAAGGGGCATGTCCCCTGTGACCCTGAGCCCAGACCAGACTCTCACTCCCACTTCAGGGCAGCTGGATAACTCCAGGGGAAGCCACCCCCAACCCTGAAGGCAGGACAAGGGCAGGCTAGTGGGTTCTCTGGAACTGAGGCCTCATTGTGGCCATAGCTCCTGGGTGCACAGCCCCCCTTCAGGGCACGGCCAGGGACCATTGGTCCTGACTGGACCAGACAGTCCCTACACCAGGGGTCACTGGCCTGAAGAGGGAGGGAGTCACTGCCCAGGGGCTGACTGACCGTACAGCAAAGCCAGCGTCACAACAGTGGGACCCAATGGCTCTACCCACACTGCTCCCCAGAAGCTGCTGGTCTGAGGGAGCCCCGCAGTGGCCTCTAATGGGTGGGCCAGGGCTCCTACCTCAGGCGCTCAAGAGGATGAGGCCTGCCCTGCAGCCCAGATGGAGGAGTGGCCAGCTCCCTGCTGCTCCCAGCAACTGTGGCTGCCTGCTGGCCCTGTGAGTGGCACTCCCGCACTCCACCAGGCTCTCCTGGTACATAAATAGGCAATTGCAGCATGTGCCAGGGCCCAGGAGGTGCAGGCGGGAGAAGCGCTGCCTGAGGGGAGGCCGTGGAGGGAGGGCCGCGATGGTCTCCCAGGGTGAGCCCCCAGGACGGCCGAGAGGTGCTAGCCGTGGAGGGCCCTGGAACATGCTGGGGGCCACACCTGCACCCCCTTTCCATTTACTCTAGAATGAAAAACTCCTTGGGGTCCATGCGCTGGGTGCTGATCAACAACCACAGACCTGCACTTGAGGCCCCTTGGCTGCTCCTCCCCGGGCGCTGTCCTCGCCACTGGCCACGCACTTCTGAACAGTCTGACCTGTCCTTCTCCATGTCTCAGAGTGACAGTCGCTTCCCTATCCTCACTCCCGAGTGGAGAGGCCACCCAAGAAGGCAGCTGTGTGACTGCTCCAGGAGGCAGCACAGACAGACGCCTCTCCAGGACTCCTGCCCACTGCTCCCTGCACCCACCCAACTAGGCTCCGATCTTCACCTTCTTCAAAGCGTCTCTCCAGGTCGTTTTCCATCCATGTGTACACAGACCGAATGATCACCACAAGTCAGGGCACAGCTTAGGACACGGCCTGTACCACCTTCACCTGCACTGCCCTCACCCACACCCTCACCAGCCCCACCCCCTCACCCTCGCGCCCCTCACCTGCTCCGCTCCCTCACCTGCCTGCGCCTCACCTGTTCCACTCCCTCACCTGCTCTGTGCCCTCACCTGTGCCGTGCCCTCACCCACACCATCCTTACCTGTGGGTACCTGCGCTTGATAGACGTGAGGGCTCCTGCTGGCAGCTTGGCTAATTCTGAGTCCCGAACTGCATGCACCGTGGTCGCCCGGGCCTGGTGGGTCAGCGTCTCCACCTGAGGAGAGGAGCTGGCTGCTGGGGCCGCAGGCTTGGGAGGGTACGAGCCAGCTGGGCCTGTCCCTGATGGCCTCTGCCTCCCTTCAGAAGCCACACACGACCCCAGGGTGCAGAAAGAAGGGAGGAGCCCAAGGCTCCCACAAGGTGGAGGCAGCCAGTGAGTGCTAGTGTGCGGCTGCGTCAGAACCACTGGAACATGCTAGAAGCCAAAGGTGCCCCCAGCAACCCAGGCAAGTCGCAGACACAGGCATTGTACACCACAGGATGGAGCATGGGCAGTCTCAGCTCTCCAGTAGAAATAAATGCTTTTGGAGAACACTTCTTTTTAAAATATGTCCCTCAGAGCCTACAGGAGCCCCGCCATTGAGTACTGAGGCCTCCCTGCTGGCATCCAGCCAGGTGTGTGAGCCTTCACCCAGTGGACAGAGCTGGAACCGCCAGGCTACACATACCGCCAACCAGAGGCCCAGAGACTGCTGAGCCGTTGGGAGCTCAGGACTCTGATGGGAAGACATTTGGCGCTGGCAGAGCTGAGGCAAGATGATGCCAGAGCATGCTGGCACAGAGTTCTCACTGCCCTGGGCAAAAAACGGAGCATACTCGACACCTCCAACCTCAGAGAGGCTGCCCAAAGACCATGCCGCCCCCAGGAGGGGGTGCCTGGGCCGCCCACACACTGGTTTAAAACTTAACACAGGCCAGCTGCGGTGGTTCACACCTGTAATCCCAGCACTTTGGGAGGCAGAGGCAAGCGGATCACTTGAGGTCAGGAGTTCGCGACCAGCCTGGCCAACATGGTGAAACTCCATCTTTACTTAAAATACAAAATTAGCCCGGCATAGTAGCACATGCCTGCAATCTCAGCTACTTGGGAAGCTGAGGCAGGAGAATCGCCTGAACCTGGGAGCCAGAGGTCACAGTAAGCCAAGACCGTGCCATTGCACTCCCGCCTGGGCAACAGAGCAGGACTCCATCTTAGAAAAAAAAACCATGTTAACACAAATCAGCAGACGCCCAGGCTGCAGCACCTTGGAGCCTACTGTGCTGAGGCCCCAGGAGGCCCAGCCCGCTGCAGCTGCTCCAGCAGAAACCCCACCAGAGGCAGGTCCTGCCGCTGCCAGCCCTCAAGGGACACCCGGACGCACCCAGGCCCGTGTGCCTGTAACACCAGGACAGGCCCCTGGGTGCCCCAGCAGAGGCAGATCCTGGAGCTCACCGCAAAGCAGCCCTGGGCAGCGTTCTTGCCACCTACTCCCAGGGCTCACTCCTAAGGAACCGGCCAGGCCACACCCAGGCCAGAAGCCAGGATGCCCCGGGAGACATGCAGAGGGCAGGGAGGCAGGAACAGGCCCAGCACCTACCACACCGACGAGGTCTCCTCGGCCATACTCTCCAGCCAGGCGCTTCTTCCCGTCGTCTTTCCGGATCACAGAGCGCAGCCGGCCACTGAGCACGATGTAGGTGCAGTCGGACCTGTCCCCCTGCCTGCGGGAGACACAGAGGCCCTGCAACCCTGGGCCACCTACCTCGGCTCCCACACCCAGCTTCCCAACACCAGCCAGACCTCAGAACAGAGAAAGAGAAAATGCAGACTTCTCACTAACTTGTTTTTGGTTCAGAAAATGTATTTGTTATTTTAAAATATTTATGTTGGCCGGGCATGGTGGCTCACGACTATAATCCAAGCACTTTGGAGGCCAAGGCGGGCGGATCACCTGAGGTCGGGAGTTCAAGACCAGCCTGAAAATATGGTGAGACCCCGTCTTTAAAAATAAATAAATAAATAAATAATAAAATACTTATGTTAACATGCATGGGTTGTTTTAAACGAATAAATATTCTAAAATTTCCTTGGTTTTATTATTTCTTGAGATGGAGTCTCACTCTGTCGCCCAAGCTGGAGTGCAGTGGCATGATATTAGCTCACTGAAACCTCCGCCTCTCAGGTTCAAGCCATTCTCCTGCCTCAGCCTCCCAAGAAGCTGGGATTGCATGCATGTGCCACGACACCCAGCTAATTTTTGTATTTTTAGTAGAGACGGGGTTTCACCCATGTTGGTGAGGCTAGTTTTGAACTCCTAACTTCATGATCTGCCCGCCTTGGCCTCCTAAAGTGCTGGAATTACAGGCGTGAGCCACCACACCCGGCTAGTGGGGCCCTTTTAAAGGGACAGTGTGGATTTGAATATACTGACACGGAGAGCTACCCATGGAGCACGCACTGTGTCTTAGCATGGGCGGGCACCATGAAATCCAGGAGGCCATGAGGCATGTTTCCAAACTAACCTGGGGTGGGGCTGGGGAAATGCACCCTTCTGTGTGTGGCTTCCATGGTAGCTGTGCTTTGCCCATCCCTGGCTCCCACACGCCAGGGCAGCACAGACGTCAAGTGCATGACACCCACAGCCTTACCTGTATATTGCGCGCCCAGCCTCCACCTCCACCCAGTCCAGGGAAAAGTCGATTTGCCGCACGAAGGACGACATCCTCTTCACCACCGTGTGCGCCACACCCAGGACAACGGTGGGGTGCTTCCGCATAATTCTGCCAGACAGCCCAGAGTCACTCCTGCCCCATCCCTCCAGTCCTACCCTTCACCCAGGGTCACAGTGCTTGGGAGTGGGTGGGACCCTCAATCCCCACCCCACACTGAGGGCGCAGAGACTATGGTGGGAGCTGGGACAGGGCACGTGCCGGTCCGCTGCCTGCCCCACAGCACAGCACTGCCTGCCACATGCCCAGCGACCAACAGCTGTTGGAGACCTCAGAGAGCCCCCTCCTGGCACACCCACACTTTGGCGTCAGGACACCCAGCATCAGGACCCAGCTGGAGCCACTCACGCCAGGCCTGGAAGACAGAGGCCATACAGAAAGCCTTTCCCAACTGTGCCAGGGCCCCGCTGCCCCCACCCCTGCCCACTGCCCTGCTCGGGGTCCCAGGCTGAAGCAGAGCTTGGCACGGTGCCGTCTGCTGGATTACAGGCGTGAACCACTGCGCTTGGCCAACCCCGTTTCTTCAACTGCTGTGCTTTCGCTGACCTTTAGGCTCCTGACCTCTGCTGCCTGACCACTCGGGCAGAAGAGTGCTGAGACTACAGCAGACATCTGGCCTACAAGGGTGCGGAGGCCTTCCAGAAACACACACAGAACGCCTCGAGCCACCAGAGGCAAGAGCCGGGGTGAGACTGAACCCGAGGCTCCATGGAGATTCTGGACCTGACAGTGCAGAACGCAAGCACTGTGGTTGCAAAGACGCACTGGCTCTGCCAGGCAGCCCACAAGCAGGCCGAGGGCAGCTCTGGACCCGGAGGGGCTGAATCTGAAACCTACAGCTGGCGTCAAGTGGACAGATGTCTTCCAGCCCAGCGCCCGGAAGGCGACATGGGAACATTCTGCCCCAAGCAGGGACACTTGTCTGTGGGGCTCCTCCCAGAGCCAGGGCTGCACCCTCACCCACGGCCTCCCTTCTACCTCCACATCACCAGCGACATGTCAGCACAGGCTGCAGGGGTGGAGCGGCTCATGGCCCCTCACGTCTGGCCCCACCCCAATGTGGGCCCTGCTGAGCCAAGCTGGCCAGCCCCGGAACTGACCAGTGATACGTGGACATGGCTGGGAGCAGACCATGTCCTGAGATAGCCGCCTGAAGCAGATCGCTGCGGGCAGAGGGTGTTGGCCAACTGACCTCATGAGCAGGGGGCACAGACCTGGGCCTACTTGGGTGCTGGGGACACAGATGGTGGGCGGGGGGTGGCGCGAGCCACAGGGAAGAGGGCGAGGGCGCCAGGAAGAGGGTGGCCTCTTGGGGAGGGGTCTCAGGGCAGGTGGGGCTGCAGCCCACCCCGAGGTCCTGGCCCGTGGTACTCACTCATAGAAGTGGGCCTTGGAGATGGACAGGAAGCTGCAGTCCCTGTTGGCCTTGATGGTGAAGATGAGGGGCTCCCCCGTGAGGACTGCCAACTGGCCCGCCATCTCCCCGGGGTGCGTGAGGAACAGGCAGGTGTCCTCCTGGCTGCCGATCTTCCGCTGGTACACGTGGAGCAGTCCCGAGACCACGAACAGGATGCTGGCGTCCTGACAACACCACAGGGCTCAGGGGTGCCGCCAGCAGCCTCGGGCAGGATGCGGCCCCGGAGAGGCGCTGGGCCTAGCGTGGGGACAATGCCGCCAGGCTCAGCCAGGAGACCCTCCGCCGACCTGGCCAGCTCTGGGCACAGACTTCACTGGAAACATTTCGGCAGTGTCTACAGTTTCACTACGCAACAGCACTCATGGACAATCTGCTTTCTCGAGAGCTCCATGCAGCGAGCTGGGCCTCAGGTCTGCACACCTTCTCTCCTGGCACCCGCACGCTGACTGTCCCATGCAAATACGCGTCAGCCCAGCATTCCCGTGCACCTCGCCTGGGGCCTGGCCTCCAAGGGTTGGACTCCTGGGCCCTCCCTACACTGGGCCGCCCTGCACACATCACACGTTTTGGTTCTATGCCTGCAGATGTGCCCATGAAACCACCCTGAGGCCACTTGAACTGATCTGTATCCACCATGACCTCTAATGACCTCTTCCCAAATCTGCTTGCCCAACCCACTCTCGGGTGTGAGCAGAAGGGGCCAGTGCAGCAGGAACAAAGGCGGACACTGAGCTCTCAGGGCTCGGGGCTGCCCGAGGGCAGGGGCTCTGCCATGGTGCCCAGAGGGGCAGCGGCCCGGCACCAGGAGGTCTCCAGTCACTGCCGTCCAGCCCAGGCCCTCCTCTGGTGCTCCACCCGGTGCTGGGCTATGGCATTGGGTGGTCCCAGTGTCCCCGGACCCCCGCTCACCTGGTCTCCCTGCCTTGACACCACTGTGCCTGCAGGAACATGGAGAAGCGCCACCCGGCCATCTAACAGGGATGGGTCCTAAAAACAGAGCAGCCTTCAGGTAAGGGAACGCGGGAGAGAAGAGCGTAAATGAAGGTCTGGAGAACAGAGGCTGCGCGGGGCCGTCCAGAGGCAACAAGCAGTGAGGCCAGAGGCCGTGCACGGCCTTCCCTGAGGACATCCTCCGACAGGGCCTGATGGACACCGGGCACCTGCAGAGCCACCCATGCCAAACCGCGGCATCAGGCACAGAGGCAGACACCAAGATCCGTGGAGCAGAGCAGAAAATGCAGAAACTCACACTCATACTTCTGTGAATTTATGTAAAAGAGAGAGGATGTCATTTCAGGGAGAAAGGGCGATTTCTCTCTAAGTGGCACTGGCATAGCTAGCAGTGGGACGCCTTCTCCACACCACCTACAGAACGATGCCCTCCAGGGCACGAGGAGCCTGGAGTCTGGGAGCTCCCAGAGATGACCCGGGAGTGCCCCGGTGCAAACCACGAATCAGAGAATGCGGGCAGAACACCCACAAAGATTTGAAAACATCAGATGTATAAACCCCTAGTCCACAGTGATAATGAAGTAAGAAGAAAACCCACCGATCACCTTTGGAAGATGATAGAAAACCAGATCATTAATTTAAACTTCCCAAACCCTGACAGTGAAGGGAGTGAAGCCAGTTTCCCCCGAAAGAAAGAAATGACACCACACGTCTCCGTGAGGTTTGTCACACGGAAGGGAGAAAGAGGAAAAGGAGGATGAGGATCTGAGTAGCCACGTATCCGGCTTTCAGGCAGAGAACAGCCACTAAGAGAGAGGGCGCTCTGTCAGCCTGAGCCGCCGCAGGAGGAGAAAGCAGCCTCCCTGATGAAAGCAGCTGCTTCAAGAAAAGTTAGAACCCTTGAGAGATGAGGAGGACACGGGGGACACAGGGGACATGGGAGGCTGGGGGACGTGGGGGACTAGGGGGAGGCGGGGGCCAGCCACAGTGCGGACCACACAGTGGACCATGACTCGGACGAGACAGCTGGATGGGGGGGCAGGGACCGCATGGCTGAAGCCATTTGGCCGTTTTCAGGATTACTGTTAAGTATTCAGAAATGGTAACACTATTGCGGTTAGAGCTGAATACTGAACTATTCACCAGCGACATGCTGTGAGGGTGAGGTTTGCTTCGCGGGTGGGCGTGGGGGTGTGGAAGGGGTGCTGGCCCGCAATCATTACTGTGAGAGATGCTAGGCGCTCATTCTCACTATATTATTCCACCTACTCTAAATATATTCGCATTTTCCCACAATAAAAAGTTGTTTAAAAAGAGAGAAGACTGGCCGGGCATGGTGGCGCATGCCTGTCATCCCAGCACTTTGGGAGGCTGAGGTGGGCGGGTCACCTGAGGTCAGGAGTTTGAGACCAGCCTGGGCAACATGGGGAAACCCCATCTCCACTAAAAATACAAAAATTAGCCAGGCCTGGTGGTGAGCCTGTGGTCCCAGCTACTTGGGAGGCGGAGCTGGGAAGATCACTTGAGCCCAGGAGGCGGAGGTTGCAGTGAACCAAGATGGCACCACTGCACTCCAGCTGGACAACAGAGTGTCTGTCTCAAAAAAAAAAAAAAGAGAAAGAAAGAGATTGTTTTTTCCTTTGGGACAGAGTTTTACTCTTGCCCAGGCTGGAGTGCAGCAGCACAATCTCAGTCTACTGCAACCTCCGCCTCCCGGGTTCAAGCGATTCTCCTGCCTCAGCCTCCCAAGTAGCTGGAACTACAGGCTTGCACCACCACGCCCAGCTAATTTTTTGTATTTTTAGTAGAGACGGGGTCTCACCATGTTGGCCAGGCTGGTCTTGAACTCCTGACCTCAGGTGATCCACCTGCCTCTGCCTCCGCCTCCCAATGTGCTGGGATGACATCCGTGAGCCAGAAAAGGGGATTTAAGAGATAGATAAGCCAACTGCAGTGCACGGCCGTTACTCAGATGCGATCTATACGACAAGAAACCACGGAGACCCACTCACAACACAGTCAGGCGCCCAGGAACATGCTGGATGGGGGAGCGGTCGCAGCTTTTTAACATTTCACTTGCAGAACGACACTGTGGTTATGTCTCTAAACGGGGTCCTTAACCATTAGAGTGGAATGATGTGAACTTACCTCGTGTTTGAGATTTTTTCCGACAGAAAATAACTGGGGGAGGGACTAGGAGTGAAGCTGTAAAATGATTTAGCCATGTTGGTGATTATGGAAGTGGGTGACCGGGGCATGGAAGCTCATAACATTATCGCTGCCACCTTTTTACCTATTTAAAGCTTTCCATCGGCCGGGCACGGTGGCTCACACCTGTAATCCCAGCACTTTGGGAGGCTGAGGCGGGCAGATCACATGGTCAGGAGTTTGAGACCAGCCTACCAACATGGTGAAACCCTGTCTCTCCTAAAAATACAAAAATTTACCCGGATGTGGTGGCGTGAGCCTATAATCCCAGCTACTCGGGAGGCTGAGGCAAAAGAATCGCTTGAACCCAGGAGGCAGAGGTCGCAGTGAACTGAGATCACACCACTGCACTCCAGCCTGGGTGACAGAGTGAGATGCTGTCTCAAAAAAAAAAAAAGAAAGAAAGAAAGAAAATGTCGTTCTATAATAATCTGGCACTGTGATTGCTGTATTAAATACAAATACCAGATGAGAATTCTGGATTCCAGCTTTGGGACACCTAGGTGTCCCAGAAAGCCTTTGCTTTGAGTTTGAAAATAAGGCGATCTCAAGCTGCGAGCTTCCTAAAGGGGGACCCCAAAAGACAACTAAGCCTGCGCTCCAACCCACAGCACCCCCTGTGCAGCCACCGTCCTCCACACCCGGACTCGCTGCCCGACAGAGGCGGAGAGGAGGCTGCGGGCCCTGGGTGGGATGAGGGCCAGGCGCCCTCCGGGGCCACTCACATCCAGCTTCATCAGGGTGAGCAGGTCCTTCTTGGCAGCTCTGAAGATGGTGTCCGACTTCCTGCTGGTGAGGGTCTCATCCGCATGACTCTCTGAGTGGTGGGAAACTGTGGAGGGCATCTCTGCACCCATCACGTTTTTCTTGGCCTTGAGAGGAACAGAGATACCAGCAATGAGAAGGGACGTGGTGGGGAAGAGCATGCAAGGGTGTGGGCAGGTCTGGATCACACAGCACGGCCGGCCGGCGGAGCCTCCTGAGGCTGCAGGTGCCACATGACACCAGAGCCACGGTGCCCCCAGTGCTCCAGCAAGCCATGGAGAGGGCAGAGCCCCAAGGGGAGGGTGAGATGACAGCAAGGGCCTACCTTGCTGAGCACGGAGCTCCCAGGGTACTCGTCCACATGCAGGAAGACCCTGGCACGGTCACATGCCATCCCCAGATCTGAAGTGAAACTGGCTGGGCCTCCTACAGGCAGAGGGGAGACTGAGGACACGGCTTGCTGGTCCACAGGCACAAACACCGCGGGGTGGGCTGAGCACGCCCTGCAGTCTAACCACACAAGCCCCCACAGGTCAGACTCAAGTTCCTTGAGGGCATCGGGCCCTGAGAACCCCCTCCCCCCACCGCCCCCTGCTTTCTTTCGGCATCCGCCTCAATAGCTCAGTGACTCAGCAGCTACAGGTTTTCTCAGCAGCTGAAACCCACACGGAGCCTTCAACATTTCTGGGCACTGATAAACGTAGCCCGCTCAGTGCCTAAAACACTGAGAGAAACCAGCCCTGGCCCTGAGCCAAATTCCTCAAACCTTCCCGTGAATGCCGTACCCCGACTGCTGGCTGCAGACATCAGAACCCCCTTTCTCTCGCTGTCCCTCTCAGGGGTGGCACCTCTGTTGGTGAGCTCCCCGACAGATGCTCTTTTTTTTTTTTTTTTAATAAAAGAATGAAAGAGAGAAAGAGGAAGAGATTTTAGAAAAAGAGAGAAAAGGAGAAAGAAACATCAAAAGAAAGAAAAAAAGAATGAAAGAGAAAGAAAGAGGAAGAGATTTTAGAAAAAGAGAGAAAAGGAGAAAGAAACAGCAAAAGAAAGAAAAAAAAGAATAAAGAGGCAGAAAATGAAAGAGAAAGACAGACCCACAGGCCTTTGATGAAAGCTGCATATTTGCTGTAAGCCCAGCAAATGTGTTTAGGTCTTAGCTCCT
>CAUYQU010104714.1:0-59541 GCA_963574635.1 Cheracebus regulus
CTATTCCTTCCTGTCTCCATTGTTAAGCACAATTATTGGCATAAAAGAGGTTTTTAATACCCATTTTTAGACAGCATTCTAGCCTGGGCAATAGAACAAGAATCCCGTTCTCTCTCCCTCTTTCTCTTCCTCTTTCTTTCTCTCTTTCATTCTTTTTTTCTTTCCTTCACTCTTTCTTTCTTTTCTCTCTTTTTCTTTCTTTCAAAAAAAAATATTCTCAATAAAGTAGTATAGAAGAAAAGTATCTCAACCCAATAAAGGCCATATATGACAAACCCACAACTAACATCATATCAAACTGAAACAAGAAAAGGACGCCCACTCTCACTGTTCTTATTCAATTTAATATTAGAAGTCATAGAGCAATTAGGAAAGAGAAAGATATAAAACCTTTCAAATTGTAAAAGAAGTCTAATTATCCCTCTTTGCAGATAACAGAATTATATCTACAGAAAAACCTTAAGACTCCACAAATAAACTCTTAGAACCAACCAATGAATTCAGTAAAGATGCATGATACAGTATCAACATACAAAATTCAGTAGCATTTCTATACAAAAAAGAAATTAAAAAGAAATCAAGAAAGCAATCCCATTACAATAGCTACAAAATATGAAATAAAATACCCAGGAATAAATTTAATCAAGGAGGGAAAAGGCTTCAACAGCAAAAGCTACAAAATACTGATGAAAAAAATTGAAGGTGACACAGACAAATGGAAAGAAATCCCATGCTCATGGATTGAAAGAATTAATAGTTTTTAAAGGATCATACTTCCCAAAGCAATCTATAGATTCAAGGCAATCTTATCAATAAATTAATAACATTCTTCACACACACAAAAAGAATCCCCAAATCCGTATGGACCCAACACCCCACCCCACCCCGCAAAAAATAACCAAAACAGTACTGAGCAAAAAGAACAAAGCTGGAGACATCATACTACCTGGCTTCAAAATATGCTACAAACTTGTAGTAACCAAAGGTATTCATGTGAAAACAGACACATAGACCAATGGAACAGAATAGAGAACCCAGAAGGAAATGCATGTTTTTACAGCCAACTGATATTTGACAAAGGCACCAAGAACATACACTGGGGAAAGGACAGTCTCTTCAATAAACGGTGCCAGGAAGAGTAGACGTCTGTATTCAGAAGAATGAATCTAGACCCCTAACTCTCACCTTATGCAAAAATCAACTCAAAATGAACTCAATTAAAGCCCCCAAACTACTAAACTACTAGATGAAAATACAGGAGAAACATTTTAGGATGTTTGTTTAGGGAAATATTTTATGGCTAAGATTTCATAAGCACAGGCAACAAAAACAAAAATAGACAAGCAAGACTATTAAATTAAAAAGCTGCTTAGCAAAGAAAACATCAACAGAGTGAAGAGACAACCTGTAGAATGAGAGAAAATATTTGCAATCTTTTCATCTTGTGGTAACCTACCCTGTGTGAGCCTGACAGACTCCATCTTAACCTCCGCCTCACCCCTCCCTCCATCTCTCCCTTGAGTACATAGATGGGTCACGCTGTGCTGGGTCATGATGTACTTAAAACTATAGAAGCAAATAACCATTGTAACCATATCCTGCTTGGCAAGCCCGCTTGCTATTGTGAATACCCTCCTTGACTGATTGTATGGCAAGTACCGAATACCCACCTTGGTAACCAGCAATCATGGGAACTGCATGTGTATACCCTCCTTAGTAATCAACAATCATGGGAACCTCCTGCCTCCTAGTTACCAGCCTCCTTATCTAACTTGCTTGTTCTGCTTCTGTAAATTCTGCTTCAGCTAGGCTCCCCACTCCCCTCTGTTAAGCAAGATATGAAAAGGAATCAAATCCCTTCTTCAGGACTGAGAGAATTTTGAGCTTTAGTGTGTTTCAGTTGCCTGCAATAAAGGACTCCTGATTCAAACTCAGAGTGTGGTACTTTCCTTCTAACTCACTCAGTTACAACACTCTAACAAGGAACTAATATCCAGAACGTTTAAGGATATTAAATAATTCAACAGCAAAAATCAAGTAATCTCATTAAAAAGTGGATAAAGGAGCTGAACAGACATTTCTCAAAAGAAGACACACAAATGATCAACATATACGTGAAAAATGCTCAGCATCACTAATAATCATTAGGAAAATGCAAGTTAGTACCACAATGAGATATCACCTTACACATGTTAGAATGGCTGTTATTAAAAAGACAAAATTACCACATGCTGACAAGGATTCAGAGAAAGGGGAACTCATACACTGTTGGTGGGTGTGTATTAGACCAGTATGTATGGCTATAAAGGAATGCTTGAGGCTGGGTAGCTTATAAAGAAAAAGGTTGATTTGGCTCACAATTCTGATGGCTGCAAAGTTCAAGATGGGGCATCTGTATCTGATGAGAGCCCAGACTGCTTCCACTCATGGCAGAAGGTGAAGTAGACTCAGTATGTGCAGAGATCACATGGGGAGAGAAGTGTGAAGTGCCAGGCTCTTTTTGAAAACCAGCTCTCACAGAAACTAATAGAGGACTCACTTCTGAGGGAGGGCATTAATCTGTTCATGAGGAATTCATCCCCCATCTGTTCATGAGGAATTCATCCCCATGACCCAAACACCTCCCACTGGGCCCCACCTCTAATATTGGGGATCAAATTGCAACATGAGCTTTGGAGGGGACAAACACCCAAACCATAGCAGTGGGAATTTAAATTAAAATTGAGTTTCTCAAAAAACTAAAAATAGAACTAATATACAATCCAGCAATCCCACTAATGAGTATTTATCCAAAGGACAGAAGAAAAGGAAATCAATCTATCAAAGAGATACCTGGGTCCCCATGTTTATTGCGGTACTATTTAAAATAGCTAATATATAGAATAAACCTAATGTCCATCAACAGATGAGTGGATAAAGGAAATGTAGTGTCTACATACACAATGGAATACCATTTGGCATAAAAAAATGAAAATCTGTCATTTACAGCAATATAGATGAGCCTGGAGGACATTATTCTAAGCAAAATAAGTCAGGCACCACAAGTTCTCACTCATGTGTGGGAGATTAAATATGTATGTATTTGAGCTAGCTGAAGTAGAGTGAGAGTTTTGGATATTAGAATCTGGGAAATGTCAGAGGGGTGAGAAGATGGGGAGAAGTTGGATCATGGATACAAAGTTATAGCTAGATAGGAGGAATTAGTACTGCAGCCCTGTAGAGTGAATATTGTTAACTATGAGTTATTTTGTATTTTTTAAAAGCTAGAAGAGAGGATTATTTTTAATGTTCATAACACAAAACAATGATAAATGTTTGAGGTGATAAATGTGCTAATTACTTTGATTTGATCATTACACATCATATATACATATCAAAATATCGCTTTGTATTCCATAAATATGTACAATTATTACATGTGAGCTAAAAATAAAACTTTTTCGACATAAAGAAAAAACAAGTAAATTAAATTTTAAAATATAAATTTTTAAAAGAAGAGGAAAGAAGAAAAACGTGTTATTACCTCTTATCACATGCAAAATTAATTCCAACTGGATTATAGACAATATAAAAAGCAAAACATAAAGATTTTGGAATATAATATTTTAATGAGATCAGTAGAAATATTATTTAAAGAGGACACAAAAATCACTAACTATAAAGGAGATTGATACATTTGACTACAATAAATTTAAAACTCCTCTTTAACAAAATATACTGTTGAAAAAATGAGAAGACAGCATACAAACTGTAGGAGATATTTTCTTTTTTCTTTTTTCTTTTTTTTTTAGAATAAAAAGAATGAAAGAAAGAGGAAAAGATTTTAGAAAAAGAGAGAAAAGGAGAAAGAAACAGCAAAAGAAAGAAAGAAAGAATGAAAGAGAGAAAGAAAGAGGAAGAGAAAGAGGGAGAGAGAATGGGATTCTTGTTTTATTGCCAAGGCTAGAATACAGTCTAAAAATGGATATTAAAAACCTCTTTTATGCCAATAATTGTGTTTAACAATGAAGACAGGAAGGAATAGGGGATGAAAATAACAAATAAGCAGCCAACCAATATTTTATTTAAACTGTTGTTGTTTTATATAGTCACTGGTGATTTGCCAATTTTATTTACTCATCATTTATTTTTGCATCTTAGACTTTTCATCTTTCATCTTTCCCTCTTTCAATTTTCACAATGCCCTCTATTGAGATTTATTAGTGATAAACTCTTTCCACCACCCTTTGTTTCTTTTTTTTTTTTTTTTGAGATGGAGTCTCGCTCTGTTACCCAGGCTGGAGTGCAATGGTACCATCTCTGTTCACTGCAACCTCTGCCTCTCAGGCTCAAGCAATTCTTCTGCCTCAGCCTTCCAAGTAGCTGGGTTTACAGGCACCCACCACCATTGCACCACCCAGCTAATTTTTGTAGTTTTAGTAGAGACAGGGATTCAACATGTTGGCCAGGCTGGTTTCAAACTCCTGACCTCAAATGATCCACCTGCCTTGGCCTGCAAAAGTGCTGGGATTACAGGCGTGAGCCACCACGCCCGGCCTGCCTTTTCTTGTTTCTAAAAAGGTCTTAATTTCACCCTCATCATTGAATGACATTTTTTGCCACATATATAAATCTAGGCTGACATCTTCACAGATATTATTCTATGGCCTTAGGGCTTTCATACTTTTTTTTGGGGGGGGGGGTATTTCTCTGCCAGTCAGGCTAGTGGTCAGTGGCACAGTCTTAGCTCACTGCAGCCTTGACCTCCTGGGCTAAAGTGATCTTCTCAACTCAGCCTCCTGAGTATCTGGGACTACAGATGTGCCCCACCATGCCTGGCTAATTTTTGCATTTTTTTTGTAGGGTCAGGATCTCACCGTGTTGCTCAGGCTGGTCTCAAACTCCTGAGCTCAAGTGATCTGCCTGCCTCAGCCTCCCAAAGTGCTGGGATTATAGGCGTGAGCCACCACACCAGGCCCACACATTTCTTGAGAAGTCTGCTATCAGCCTAATTGTCACTCTTTGAAAGAATAGATTTTAAAATATTTTCTTTGCATATGGAATGTTGTGGTTTCACTATGATATGTGTAAGTGTGGATTTCTACTTACATATCCTGCTGTAAATTGGGAATTCATGGATTATTCTTAACTGTTGATTGGTATCTTTCCATTGGTTCATAAAAATGACCAGATCTTATCTCTCAAAATATTGCTTCTGACTCACTTGTACTCTTTTCTCTTTGGAACTTTGAATAAGTATATATGGATGCTTTCTCTCTATCCTCTGTTTTGTTTAACCTCTTTCATATCTTCCATCACGTTGACTGTGTTGCATTCTATGTAATTTCCTTAGATCTACCTTCTAGTTCATGGTTGTTTTTTGTTTGTTTGGTTTTTGAGACACAGTATTGCCCAGTCACCCAGGCTGGAGTGCAAAGGCGGGATCTCAGCTCACTGCAACCTCTGCCTTCCAGGTTCAAGCAATTCTCCTTCCTCAGCCTCCCAAGTAGCTGGGACTACAGGCCCCTGCCACCACACCCAGCTAATTTTTGTATTTTTAGTGGAGATGGGGTTTCACCATGTTGACCAGGCTGGTCTCAAACTCTCAATCTCAGGTGATCAGCCCACCTCAGCCTCCCAAAGTGCTGGAATTACGGGCGTGAACCACTGAACTCAGCCTCAATTCATATTTTTAAACACTTCTCTTATTCCTTTACATTGTTGTAGGCTGAATGTTTGTGTGTTTTTGTCTCTCCACTCCCAAATTAATATGTTGAAATCCTAACCCCCAATATGATGGTATTAGGAATGTCTATGGAAGGCATGCAAACTAACTTCTTTAATTTCTCATAGTTTATTCACAAGAATGGTCACACCCCTCTCCTCCCCATTCTTTACAAGTCAGCAGCACTTATTAGATACTATTTTATTTATTTTGTATCCTGCCTCCTTCAAAAGGGCATTTCAGGCTGCTTATAGGGAATACATTTCATCAACATGAACCATCCTGTTTTGTGGAAGTTTTGGGTCTCGTTGCTCATCACTGTGAAGGAGCAGAAAGCCAGGGCTGACCAACTGGACTAAGCTTGTGTTCGCTACCATCAACCTGCCCAATGAAGCAGATGGAGACCTGGTGTCTTCAAGTAGCAGCAACCAGCATTTGGGTGAATCAAGTTTAGGAATTCATGTTGTTTATCCTATTTCATAGCCATTCAGATTTATTTGGATAAATCCTGTTTTATTTGGATTTATCCAAATAAGTCTTGCTATAAATGGAGAAAACATTTGGAGGAATTTTCAAATTCATCATTAGGAGGCCTTCTTTACAAATTTACCCAAAGACTTTCTTCCTAACTTTAAAATTTTAAAATTACATGTGAAGTACCTGGGTTCAAGTGATTCTCCTGCCTTAGCCTTCCAAGTAGTTGGGATTACAGGTGTGCACTACCACATCTGGCTATTTTTTGTATTTTTAGTAGAGATGAGGTTTCACCATATTGGCCAGGCTAGCCTCGAACTCCTGACATCAGGTGATCTGCCCGCCTTGGCCTCCCAAAGTGCTGGGATTATAGGCGTGAGCCACCACGCCTGGCCTCTGGAGGCCTTTTTTTGTGGTTCTGGAAAGTGTGGAGGAGAGCAAGTCCAGCACCAGGCACTGCCACACATCTCTTTCTGTATTCTTCCCTGTATTAGTCGGCCAGAGGCTCTGCTGTGTTGTAGCAGTGATCAAATTAAAACCTCACTCAACTGGCTGGGTGCGGTGGCTCATGCCTGCAATCCCAGCACTTTGGGAGGCTGAGGCAGGCGGATCACCTGAAGTTGGGAGTTCGAGACCAGCCTGACCAACATGGAGAAACCCCATCTCTACTAAAAATACAAAATTAGCTGGGCATGGTGGCACATGCCTGTAATCCCAGCTACTCGGGAGGATGAGGCAGGAGAATTGCTTGAACCAGAGAGGCGGAGGTTGCGATGAGCTGAGATTGCGCCATTGCACTCCAGCCTGGGTAACAAGAGCGAAACTCTGTTTCAATAAATAAAACCTCACTCAACTAACTCATGTGAAGTCTGCTATAGGGACCACAGCTTTTCAGGAAAGCTTATTTCCAAGTGGTAATGGAGGAATACAGGTTGCTTCCATCTTAACAGCTACTGTACATGGAACACAGGCTTTCAGGGACACTGAAGCAGGGGATGAACTCACATATGCTCTTAACTGCCGTAGGCTGGAAATGACACGCATCACTTCCACTCCAAGCTCAGGGGCTAGAGCTCATCACACGGCCCCAGCTTAATTTCAAGGGAGGTTCTGGGGCATCTTCCTTTGTGCCCAGGGAAAAAAGGAAAACCTCTTATGATGAGCGCTAGTAAGCTGCTACCATCATCCCACTCCTCCTCGTGTTCCTTCACCCATGCACCCATGCAGAGATGACCTCAAGGTCTTCAGTTTGTTTGTGAGTATCTCTGTACCCATTCCTGAGGACTAACGCTAGCGGTAATGAGACAGGATAATTCCCTTGACCTTGACTTCCTTCATGGAACTGGAGTGGCTAGTTTCACTCAGCCAGCTGCCGGCCACTTCTCACAAGAGGGAGCGTGCAAGCAAGCAAGTGCAAGAACCAGAGGGAACAAACGCTGGAACTGGCTGGTTGCTCCTCTGGCAGGAGCAAACTGTGCAGACCCGCAGCAGCATCCAAGCCCCTACCCGCTCAGCACCCGGGTTCTTGTCCAGAATCCAGGAAGAATCAGGTCAAAGGAACAGATTGAAGAGAATGTATGTGAAGGATTTTATTGGGTGATAAAATTGGCTCTCAGCAGGATGGGGAATTGGAAAGGGGACGGTGTGGGAAGAAGGTGATCTTTCCCAGAAGCTGTACTGTCTGAAGTTAGGCTCGTCTATCCCTAGTCTCCGATGCTCAGTTGCTGTTTCTGTGCTCACTTGTACCCTGGACTCTCAGCAGCTTGTGTTGTTCTGCCAGTAGAAGTCTTTTTATGGGCTCAGGATAGGGGTGTGGGAACTTTTTGGTGGAAAAATGGGGTCAGCTGTTTTCACTTAGGGCCACTGTGTTCCAGGCTTAAGGGTGGGGTTTAGCTGGGAGCCCAGCCTTTCTGTATCAGTAAGTTCTCTGAGAAAGTTAGAGGCTAAGAAAGGAGAGGGTTTGGAAAGTGAGGATGACACACAGAAGGGATCTAAGTCTTTCAGTTGGTAAAATTCCCATGCTAGAGAAGGAAGAAGCCAGGAGAAACCAACTTTCCTTTTCCCAGATCTATTTACCATCTGGCCTGCCGTGGTGTGATAGGTAGTTAAACCACCTTTGCAAAATTATAACTGAGGAAATTATGACAGTGAAAGAAATCAGACCTAACCAACTCTATTCCGCCTTTTTTTTTTTTTTTTTTTTTTTAAGATGGGGTTTCACCATAATGGCCAGGCTGGTCTTGAACTCCTGACTTATGGCTGTGACTCTCCAGAAGCTTGACTTTGGCTGAATGGACCCACCTCACTGGAGACTCCTAGACATTATACCCCTCTTCTCGCCAAGGGTGACCAAGAACCAACTTGTTTTTACTCTCCCACTGTCTTCCCTCCCACCCCAGACTTTTCCTGGAACCATATCCTTGCTTAGCTCTTTTCTATCTTGCTCTTCCCTTTCCTTACGGATTTTCTTCTAAAGAGGGTTTGCTCAAAGTACAAACATTAGAACCCCTTCCTCAGGCTCTGTTTCTACAAAACCCAAGAAGTGTTGCTGTAAGTCACAGAGAAGTCTCCTAGACATATTGCCTAGGGAAGGATCTGTAACAGGTCTGTAAAAGTTTTAATATACCCTAACATTTCCTATTGAGACAGGATATTTCCTTGATCTCCTTGACCCCCTTTGTGGGCAGGAACTGGAGTGGCTTGTTTCACTCAGCCTGCAGTCCATGAACATCTAAGTGTTAACAGCTCAGTGAAGGGTCGGGGTGACAGCCTCCTGCACCTGTCCTTTTTGACACCTGAGTTCTTGTTCGGTGTCTAGAAAGAATCAGGTCACATGAACTGTTTGAAGGATGGTGAATGTGGAAGACTTCACCGAGCAGTGGAAGTGGCTCTTAGTGGAAGAGGAGCTGGAATGGGGATGGTGCTGGAAGAAGGTTATCTTTTGCTGAAGTCCAGCTGTCTCTGGCTGGGTTCTCTGAAATCGCACCATCTGAAGCTAGTCACATTTATGTGTAGTCTCTAACACTCAGTTGCAGCTTCTCTGCTCACCTCACAGCAGCTTCTAAACCTGCTGGTCAGCCGCTTATGTCGCTCTTTTCTTCCTTTATTCCTGCCAGCTGGTCTGGTATTATGGGCACAGGGTAGGGGATGGGGTGGACTAAAAAGGCGATCATTTGGGTGGAGAAATGGGATCAGCTGCTTTCACTTAGTGCAGAGGTTCCAGGCTTGAGGGTGGAGTTTAGCTGGGAGCCCAGCCCTTCAGTATCAGGGTCAGCTGTTTTCACTTAGGGTAGAGGTTCCAGGCTTGAGGGTGGGGTTTAGCTGGGAGCCCTGCCCTTCTGTATCAGGGTCAGCTGCTTTCACTTAGGGTAGAGGCTCCAGGCTTGAGGGTGGGGTTTAGCCAGGAGCTCAGCCGTTCTGTATCACTACTACCAAAGGACATTTAACATGATTGAACTATCTCACATCTTCTCTATCTTATCTTCTGATAAGACTGAGCAATCCAGTTTTTAAAACTTTTTTTTACTTTTAATTTTTGTGAGCATAGAGTCGGTTTATATATTTATGGGCTACATGAGATACTTTGATACAGGCATGCAATGCAGCATAATCACATCATGGTAAATGGGTATCCATACCCTCAAGCACTTGTACTTTGTATTACAAACAATCCAATTATATTTTTAGCTATTTTAAACTGTACGATTAAATTATTATTGACTATGGTGACTGTGTTGTGCTATCAAATACTAGGTCTTATTCATTCTTGCTAACTATTTTTTTGTACTCATTAATCACCCTGGCTTCCCCACACCACCCCCTACTAAGCCTTCCCAGCCTCTGGAAACCATTCTTCTACTGTCTAGCTCCATGAGTTCAATTGTTGTAATTTTTAGCTCTCACAAATAAGTGAGAATATGCAAAATTTGTCTTTCTGTGCCTGGCTTATTTCACTTAATATAATGACCTTCAGTTCCATCCATGTTGCTGCAAATTATAGGATTTCATTATTTTTCATGGCTGAATAGTACTCCATTGTGTCTATGTACCACATTTTCCTTATTCATTTGTCTGTTGATGGACACTTAGGTTGCTTTCAAATTTTGCCTATGGTGTAAGTACAGATATGTCTTTGATATCCTGACTTCCTTTCTTTTGGGTATATACCTAGCAGTGGGATTGCTGGGTAATAGGGTAGCTCTATTTTTAGTTTTTTGAGAAACTTCCACACTGCACAGTGACTGTACTAATTAACATTCCCACCAAGAGTGTACAAGGGTTTGTTCCCTTTTCTCCATGTCTTCTCTAGCCTTTGTTTTTGTCTGTCTTTTGTATATAAGCCCTTTTATCTGATGATCAGTGATGTCAAGCACCTTTTCACATGCCTGTTTGCCATTTGTATGTCTTCTTTCAAGAGATGTCTATTCAGATCCTTTGCTCATTTTAAAGTAACATTATTAGGTTTTTTCTCCTATAGAGTTGTTTGAGCTCCTTATACATTCTGGTTATTAATCTCTTGTCAGATGGGTAGTTTGCAGATATTTTCTTCCATTCTGCTGGTTGTCTCTTCATTTTGTTGATTGTTTCCACTTCTGTGCAGAAGCTTTTTAACTTGATGTGATACCATTTTTCCATTTTTGCTTCAGTTGCCTATGCTTATGGGGTATTACTCAAGAACTGTTTGCCCAGATCAATGTATTGGAGAGTTTCTGCAATGTTTTCTCTTAGTAGTTTCATAGTTTAAGGTCTTAGATTTAAGTCTTTAATCTATTTTGATTTTGATTTTGTATATGGCAAGAGATAGGGGTCTAGTTTTATTCTTCTGCATATAGTTATCCGGTTTCCCCAGAGCCATTTATTGAAGAGACTCTCCTTTCCCTAATCTATGTTCTTTGTACCTTTGTGGAAAACGAGTTCACTGTAGGTGTATGGATTTGTTTCCGGGTTCCCTATTCTGTTCCATTGGTCTATGTGTCTGTTTTTATGCTAGTATCATGCTATTTTGGTTACTATAGCTCTGTGGTATAATTTGAAATCAGGTAATGTGATTCCTCCAGTTTTACTCTTTTTGCTCAGGATAGCTTTGGCTATTTTGGGATTTTTGTGATTCCATATAAACTATAGGATTGTTTTTCCTATTTCTGTGAAGAATGTCATTGGTATTTTGATGGGGACTACAATCACTCTATATATTCCTTTGGCTACTATGAACATTTTAACACCATTGATTCTCTTAATCCATGAAAAGGGAATATCTTTCCATTTTTGTGGTGTCCTCTTCCATTTATCTCATCAGGATTTTATAGTTTTCATTATAGAGACCTTTCACTTCTTTGGTTTGCTTAACTCCTAGGTATTGAATTTTATGTGTGGCTATTATAAATTAGATTACTTTTTTCATTTCTTTTTCAGATTGTTCATTGTTGGCGTATAAAAATGCTATTGCTTTTTATATGTTGATTTTGTATCCTACAACTTGACTGAATTCATCAGTTCTAATAATTTTTTGGTGGAGTCTCTAGGTTTTTCCTAATATAAGATCATATTCTCTGCAAACAAAGATAATTTGATTTCTTCCTTTTCTGTTTGGATACCCTTTATTTCTTTTTCTTGACTGGTTGCTTTAGCTAGGACTTCCAGTACTTGAACAATCTAGTTTTGCAATGTGACCTTTTAGTTAATATTTCTTAGAGGAATGGATACAGAACAGATGGTAAATATATATGTAATTACATGAATGATGTGTGTGATAACACTTTCCCACAATTGTGTGGTCATTGAAAGCCATTTTAGTAAATTAAAAAAAAAAAATCTCCCCATGGACCCTACAAATTTATAGAATAAAAACTATATACAGGTGGAATTCCAGCACTTTGGGAGGCCAAGGTGGGTGGGTCACCTGAGGTCAGGAGTTTGAGACCAGCCTGGCCAACCTGGTAAAACTCCATCTCTACTAAAAATACAAAAATTTGTTGGGTTTGGTGGCGGGCACCTGTAATCCCAGCTACTCAGGAGGCTGAGGCAGGAGAATCACCTGAACCCTGGAGGCAAAGGTTGCATTGAGCAAATATTGGGCCTTTGCAATACAGCCTGGGCAAAAGAGCGATATACCCTCTCAAAAAAAAAAAAAAAAAAAAAAAAACTATATAGAAGGAAACTAGTAGCCTTATAGTATAGGCAATCATACTTAGTAAAGCTCTAAAAATATGTTGTGTGATTCAGTTATTGTGTTCCTTATTCATACTTCTCAACAAATGAGTTTGTGACTGCATGGTAAAGAACATAAATGCACATTTTCTTACCGGTGGTTCCTCCTCCTGGCCATTCTCTTTACTCTCGCAGGCTGGTCTCTTTCCATGCTATCATATTTTCCCCTTTAACTCTCTGTTTTAGCTAAGGCATAAATATTCAATTTCATCTTAAATGTTAATGTATTAGATTAAATGATTAGAGACAAAATCAAAATGTTAGAGCCATCTCCTAAATATGCCTTTCCTCCCAAACTGCAAGAGAGATGATTGCTTATTTAAAGTTGAAGACAGGGCAGTAATTAAGAATTAATGGAGATTACAAGTTAGCAGAATAATAGCTAACCCTTAGTATGGCCAGCTGCTATTCTAAGAGCTTAGCCATATTGTTTAATGTTCACAGTAATCATATGAATAACTAATATTTTCAACCTCATATTACAGATGAGGAAACTGAGGCACAAAGTGCTTAAGCGCCTTTTCCAAAGTCTCCCAACTATTGACTGAAGGATTTAAACCTAGAAAGTCTGGTTACAGAGTCCATAGGCTAACCACTAAGACATACTACCTTTTTGTGTGGGAAATAAAGAAGACTCAAAACTTAAGATCTTCTGAGTATAAATTTTATAGCTGACAGAGTGAGCTGGAGGGTCTGACAGAATGATTTATAATCTCATCTTAGTTACTGTACTATAATTACAGACAGAATTTTAGATTAAGTAGGTCAGTTTCTAGGATTATTTTCAACCTCTTCAATGAAAAGGGAGTTGAAAGTATGGGTAATACATAGTAAAGCACATGTAAATACCAATGTTTCCTTTTAAAAAAGCAGTTCTTACTGGATGTTTGTACATTTGCATCTTAAGAGAACACAAACAGCAAATTTTAGAAAACTCTCATCTTTGAAAGTTCCCGGAGAGCTTGTTAAAAATTGAATTTGTTCATTACCTAGAGTATTGGAAGGTGTTGCAAAAATGCAGACTCTTCAGTCTGCATTTTTGCATGTCTTACATCTGGTTTATAATGTTATTTATTATGCAGAGAACACAGTATGATGGCTGAAATGTGAAAAAACAGAGACAGTAGTTTCCAAAGAGGTCTGGAAAACATAAGACTGCCAGTTTGGAATAGAAGCAGAAGGAAAGGGCAAATGCTTTATTTTATAGGAAAAGGTTTGCATTGTCAGTAGCGTAGGGATTGACAACCTGTTAATGTTATCTTTTTTTTAAGTTGGCTCAAGGTTGCGGCTACCATTAGAACCACTTCTTGAAAATAAAAAATTATGTCTAATAAACATTTATCTTATTTAGAATGGTCAAAAATATTAGGCTAAAATGGTCAAAAATATCAATAAAGCTGTAACACAAGTTTCTTTTCTAGCTGTTTTTAATGGAGAAAAAGGCTATGATACATAACACATTTTGCTTGAGTGAAAGGGAAGGAACAGGTCTGGGAGCTGAGGTATTGTGTGAGGTACAGCAGGCCTAGGTGGGGTGACAAAAGTGGGCTCTGAGAAGCATAGAGCACTGGGCAGTGAGAGATCTGAAAAGGAAGAGATTTATCAAAAACACATTTCGATATTATTACCAGGCACCTGCAAGCTAACTTTGCCTGCCCATCTGCCCGCCCGCCTGCCTGCCCGCCTGCCCGCCTGCCTGTCTGCCAGCCTTCTGAAGGGGTAGATCTGGAATGTTTTTTTCCAAGGCCATGAGAGAAAGCCTCTTCTATTTGGGATTACTTAAGAGTTGTTTGGCCTAATGTGGGAAGACAAGTTGTTCATGTTTTGTAGTAGACATGTCTTGGAATCAGTCAACTAATAAGGACCCCTCCTTCTCTACTCACCTACCTGCACCTGATGATCCATGGTGCTAAGACCAACTCCTCCCAAACCCCACACTACCGCTTCATCATTTCCATTTAGTATTCTTTGACTTTGCCTCCTAGCTGCAGTTCATTGTACCAAGGGTGACTATTTGACACATGCTGGACCAATCTGAGCACTTACTCTACAAATCTGGAATTGAGGTGGTTAAGGAGTAGAAGCAAGGATGAAGAAAGAGAAGGAGGGAGATTGATTCAATTTCCCTATGAGACAGACCAGTAATCTGCAAACGTGGGAGCTGCATGTGGCCTTATTCTGCCAGGCAGACAAGAAAACAGTAAGCTGGGGTGCATGGACAGAAGAATGTGATGATTACATAGAGAGAAACACAAATGGGAGGCACAGAGGAAATGAGGTGTGCCTTTCTGAGGCCCACATGTCCCTTAGGCTTCCATCAGATACCCCTGCAGTCATATCACAAATTCTCCTTGTTTGCTTCACTTAATTCTACTGGATTTGGTTTTTGTAACTAAGAGGCTCCCAACTAGATATACCCTTTTCTCCTTTTTATCACACTAATGCTACGTAGTTCAATTGCTTTTCTCTTTTTGAAAGAGGAGGAAAAATTGACAAATTCTCCAGCTACACAGTTCCCTTGAGCTTCTGGCCTCCATACAGATTGTGGAACATAAAAACCATGTCAACTTTGTTATCTCCCATCGAGCCTGATGTTTGCAGCCATTATTGGTACATATGCTTAAACTGAAAAATAACAGCTTCAAACTGAGATAGTGATGTGGAAACATCTGGCAGGTTGCCTTTCCCAGTAAATATGATTTAGCTGCCATTGGATATCAAGAACAGAGGCTCACTCAAGTTTTCTGTTGTTGTTGTTTGTTTTCTTAATTGTGGGTTTTTAGAAAGATATACATAGACAAAATGTGAAAGGAAACGGTCCTTTCCTTTTACTCAAGCAAAATGTGTTATGTATCATAGCCTTACAAGCTAAGGCCTGGCACTGCAATTCTAAGCCCTAATTTTTTGTTTGTTTGTTTGTTTGAGAAAAGGTCACCCAGGCTGGAGTGCAGTGGCCCAATCATAGCTCAATGCAGCCTCCAATCCTGGGCTCAAGCAATCCTTCTACCTCAGCTTCTTTAGTAGCTGGGACTACAGGTGCATGCCACTGTGCCCAGCTCAATGTATATATTAGCTGGTCTCAAACTCCTGGTTTCAACTCCAAGCCATCCTCCTGCCTTGGATTACAGGTGTAAGCCATGGCACCCAGGCTGTAAGCCCTGAATTTTCTAGCCAGCCATTCAGTAGCAAAATTTGCTGACCTTCCACAATTGCAGTGGATTGGTTCCTCTTTGTCTCCACCTGTATTGCTTCTGCCTGTCCTGTCCACCCTCTGTTCAGTCTTTTTTCTCTACTTCATAGTTTTTCCTTTCTTAATCACTGTGTGTCTCTCTCTTTCTGTGTTGTTGTTGTTGTTGTTGTTGTTTTTAGTGAGACAAGGTTTTGCCATGTTGCCCAGACTGGTCTTGAAGACTTCTGGGCTCAGGCCATTATCTCGGTCTTCCAAACTGCCAGGGATTACAGACATGAACTACTGTGCCCAGACATGTCTCCTTATAGTTTCATCTTACTATAACTTTTGTGTGCTCATGACCTGTCATAGCTCTGACTACCCTCATTTTCTCTCTCTAAGTGCTTTTCTCCCCTCTCAGCTTGTGTGTCATCTGCATCTAGCCAGTTCTTCTTAATATTTGCTCTTTTAAATTTTGAAGAGAAAGAGTCTGATTTCTCTAGATAATATCTATTTTAGAAGAGCTCTTGCATTAATGTCATCATAATATTCTGGTTTCTATGAGCCATTATATTGGATGTCTTCAGTCCAAAGTCATGGCTAGGTGATGATGAGGATGGTGGGTGTTATGGAGGGTCCGTGTGGTCTCATGGTAGACCATGGCAGCAGGGTGCTGCCTCCCCAGCAGGGACCATCGACATGAGTGTCTTGTTTAATATAATGTTCAACAAATCCTCCTTTCTTCCTTCTCTTCCTTTCTTATTTTCCTTTTTGTATCCAGCATAGTGATCTGGGGAGTTCTCTTTCTAGAAGAGGAGAGAAAGGTCCAATCTTTCACATTTATGTGGTCCTGACTCACATTAAACTTTTCAGAAGACCACTGTGGCCTGGTATTTTTTCATTTGTCATGTGCAGCAGTTTTGAGTGGTCTATGAGAGTCTGGGGAGATCCTTTCTGGAGTCTGTGAGGTCAAAATTATTTTTACTATAATGCTAAGGTGGTATGATCTTTCACTGTTTGACTTCATTGACATGTGCACTAATGGTGTAAAGAAATGGTGGTTAAAATTGCTGGCATTGGCCAGGCATCGTGACTCACACCTGTAATCCCAGCACTTTGGGAGGCCGAGGTGGGAGGATCACTGGAGGCCAGTAGTTTGGGATCAGCCTGTTCAAGACAGTGAGACCGACCCTGTCTCTTAAAAAGAAAGAAAAAATTGCTGGCATCTGAGTACAACTCAAGGAAGTGGCACCAGACCATACTAAAAGTCACTGTGTTTTGTCACTAATGCAGTAGCAGTAAAAACAAAGTTTTAAGAATGTCCTTGGCAAGGCGCAGTGACTCATGTCTGTAATTCCAGCACTTTGGGAGGCTGAGGCGGGCAGATCACCTGAAGTAAAGAGTTTGAGACCAGCCTGGCTGACATGGCGAAACCCTGTCTCTACTAAAAAACAAAAATTAGCTGAATGTGGTGGCTTGTGCCTATAATCCCAGCTACTTAGGAGGCTGAGGCATAAGAATTGCTTGAACCCAGGAGGTGGAGGTCGCAGTGAGCTGAGATCACACCACTGCACTCCAACCTGGATGACAGAGTGAGACTCTGTCTCACACACTTAAGAAGAATGTCCTTGATTTCTTTTTGAGATGGAGTCTCCCTCTATCACCAGGCTGGAGTGCAGTGGCACAATCTCAGCTCACTGCAACCTCCAACTCCCTGGTTCAAGCAATTCTCCTGCCTCAGCCTCCCTAGTAGCTGAGATTACAGGCATGCACCACCATGTCCAGCTAATTTTTGTATTTTTAGTAGAGACGAGGTTTCACTATGTTGGCCAGGAAGGTCCCCATATCCTCATGTTGTGATCTGCTTGCCTTGGCCTCCCAAAGTGCTAGGATTACAGGTGAGAGCCACCAGGCCTGGCTGAACGTCCTTGATTTCTAAGCAGAAGAAAAGTCCTATAAGAAGAGCAAATAAAAAAATAAAAAACGTAAGCCAAAGAAAACCTTTTTTTTTTTTTTTTTTAGAGTCTGGCTATGTCACACAGGCTGGAGTGCAGTGTGATCTCAACTCATTGCCACCTCCACCTCCCAGATTCAAGTGATTCTACTGCCTCAGCCTCCCGAGTAGCTAGGATTACAGGCATGCACCACCATGCCTGGCTAATTTTTGTAGTTTTAGTAGAGACAGGATTTCAACATGTTGGCCAGGCTGCTCTCAAACTCCTGACCTCAAGCGATCTGCTCACCTAAGGCAAAAAATAGTTTTTTTAAGTAGAAAGAAAAAAAAAGACAATATCCATGATTGAGTCATAAAGTTATTGCTTTTATAAATCTTGACCTTGATTACATATTTAAAAATATTCTGTGTAAAAAAAACTGGGAAGTCTGGGGAGGCCGAGGTGGATGGATCACCTAAGGTCAGGAGCTTGAGACCAACCTGGCCAACATGATGAAGTCCCATCTCTACTAAAAATACAAAAAACTAGCTGGGCATGGTGGCATGCATCTGTAATCCCAGCTACTCAGGAGTCTGAGGCAGGAAAATTGCTTGAACCCAGGAGGTGGAGGGAGGTTGCTGTGAGCTGAGATCACATCACTACACTCCAGCCTGGGCAACAAGAGCAAAACTCCGTCTCAAAAAAAAAAAAAGAGGGGGGAAGTCTGCAAAACGCACCTCTGCTGCATACAGTCGTGCAATAGTTGCCTCGAGGAAAAGCGCTTTTGCAATTGTTTGAGACACAAACTGAACTAGCTGCTGCTTTCATGGAATATTATTTTTATTTGGGAGAATGGCTGACAGAAAAACTGGCTGTTGAGACTTGAGTATTTGGCAGACGTCATCTCAAAAGTACGTGAAGTGAGCCTGTCACTTCAAGGAGAAAAACTTGAAATAATACAGTATTTATTGCCAATGTTAACATTTGAGTGAAAATTAGAATTTTGGAAAACTTGTACCCACCACTATGAGCTTGATAGTTTGTCAATACTTTTAACATTGTTGAGATCAGTGGTGATACTAGTGGATATAATTTTTGATATTATCTAATGAAGTATGTCAATGTTTGGAAGATCTGTACAGCTCAGTGAACCAACATATTGCAGATGACTTTGTAAAGTCTTATGTTGTAAAACAATGCACGAGTAAAAGATCCACTCAAAATGCAATGCAAGATAGACCAGTAGATCTCACTGTAACGGGATTATAAAAGATCACTGTATGGTTTCATATTCTACATTATAACTAACCTTTAAGTAACTACCACTTTTTGAGCTTTAATTTGTCAAAGAAAAATTTCCACAATTATCCACTAAATTATCCTGATTGCACTGCAGTCAGGAGCCAGCTGAATATATGCCTTCTTCCTGACATCAGGCATGATCAGGGTATTGACTTTGGCCACCTCAGTGTCATAGAGCTTCTTCACAGCCTGTTTGAGGTGGTGCTTGTGGGCTTTCACAATGAACACAAGTGTGTTGTTGTTCTCTAGCTTCTTCGGGGCGGATTCAGTGGTCAGTGGGAACTTGATGATGGCAGAGTGGTCAAGCTTGTTTCTCCTGAGGGTGCTCTGCCAAGGATATTTGGGCTGCCTCTGAAGTTGCAGTGACCTTGGGCTGTCAGAAGGAGGATGATGTGCGCATCTTCTTTTTTTGTGGTTGTGGACGCCTCCCAGCACTGCCTTCTTGGCCTTCAAAATCTTTGCTTTGGCTTTGGCTTTAGGAGGGGCAGGAGCTTCCTTTTTCACCTTCAGTGACATCTTGTGAAAAGAGCCACTCCATCATTTTCTAACATTATCTGCGTGGGGCCAGATTTTCTTCATATATTGAAATAAAAACACATATCACAACAGTATGAATGCAGAGGTAGATATGAGAATCCAGTTATCTTTTTTCATTTTTTGAGACAAGCCTCACTCTGTCACCTGGGCTGGAGGGCAGTGGTGTGAAGATGGCTCACTGCAGCCTTGACCTCCTGGGCTCAAGCTATCCTCCCACATCAGCCTCCTGAGTAGCTGGGACTACAGGTGCACGCCACCATGCCTGGCTAATTAAAAATAAAATTTTTGTAGACATAGGGATCTCACTGTGTTGCCTAGGCTGATCTTGAGCTCCTGGCCTCAAGTCCTCCCACCTTGGCCTCCCAAAGCGCTGGACGAGCCACCCCACCTAGCCCAGTTGCGTTATGTTAATTCAGATATTAAAGAGATTTACCAAAGTGTAAAACAACATTTCTCATCTAATTTTTTTTGTCTTGGAAAATACAGTTATGTTTTATTAAAAAAAGTGATTTATGTTAACAAGTAGTGGGGTTATTATTTTAATAAAACTAATTTAAAAATTTTAAAGAATTTCTCAGTTCTGATTTTAAACACTGTAAGTATATAATTTATATAATCTATACGTTCTTTGAGGTCCTCAATTGTATTTAAGAGGTGAGGCAGTGGTGTGCTGGAGCTGGCTGGCCCCACTCACAAGAGCCAGTCATGTGCATCTCTTTCCAACTCTGCATTCAATGACGTCATATTGGTGCCTTGAAATTGGCCACAGGCATGTATTGACAAAACAGAAAATAGCAAATGCTACCAATCAGAGCTTTTTAAAAAATGGTTTATTAAACATAGACCAGTATGTCATTCTGCAAAAGAATCCTGAAACCAAAATGTTGGTGAAACACTGGTCTATTGCCTACCTCTATTTCTCTCCTCTGTTCCCTACCCACAGGGAATCTTCTTGAATCATTCTTTTATTTTTTCAATAAATATTCGTTGAATGTCTCTATTTTCTAGTTATTATGCTGGGAAATGGAGAGGACAAGATGAATAATTTAGGAATGTATTTGTCATTATAGAGTTCTTTGTTTAGCAGTGATGTGTGATAATCTTTGTGCTAGAAGTTGTCAATGGTAATATAATAGGAGAGAAAATTTCAACCTAGACCAGGGCATCGGGACCGATGAGGGAATCCTAGGAGGATGTCTGTATCAGTTAGCATCCAATCAGGAGGCAGAAATCACACCAAGAGAACTTAAAGGAAGAAATTGTTAACCAGGTATAAAGTTGTTAACTAGGTAACCAAAAAGACAAAAGGAAAACACTCTGAGTTACTATTGGAAGTAGCAATTGCAGGAAGCAACTGCCACTCTGAGGCTGGTGGAATAAAGACGTTGGAATTACTGAAACTTAGAAGCTTGAGCACAGTCCCATGGAGCTGAAATTCAGATATCAGAAGATGAGACACTGCTCAGCTGGCACTGCTGTCTCTGGGGTGGGACAAAATGAGGATGGTTCTACAAGTACAGGAAAAACTGCAAACTGAGTGAAGCTGCTGCCATGAGAGAAAATAATGTGTCTGCCATGGCGAACAAATAATGCTAGGGAAAGGCTCACAGGCATAAAAAGCAGAGAGAGAAAAAACTTGCTAGTCTTTTCAACCTCCCCCCTGGCTTCAGTATCCTTCTAGAACACTCCAATAGCAGTGCCTAACAGGAAGCCAGCTGGCAAAGCAGAAATGTGGTTTGAAGAGTTCCTGAACCAGCTTTATTAAGCAGAGTTCAGAAGGGTACATTTGCAGCTGAAAGCTAATGGCTTGGTAACTGACACAGTCTACCTCTCGGCTACTCAGCATCCATATTTACCCAACTATATGTATTCAATCTTCTAACCACCATCAATCAGAAGTCCACATTTCCACCCAAGATTCAACTATCCTATATAGGAATGAAGACATTTTTACCTTCTCCCCAGATGAAAAGACACAAAGTGCTAAGATTCATTGAATCAATTTCTGGGATACAGTCATACCACCCATCTCTGTAGCATGTCAGTTACTCCTCAAATTCAGTCACAGTCTCACCTGAATGTTCTTCGACTAAAGACTAAATTGTACAGTTAACCTCTAGACAAACTTGTATAAAATAATAAGGGAAAGAAGGAGACAGAGGGAAATAGTTTCTTTCTCTTTCTAGATACACACACACACACACACACACACACACACACACACACACACACTCACACACACAAATACATACATAGTAAGCAAAGATGAAAACATACAAAGTTTTTTTGATAACACCACAAGACCATAGTTGATATTTATAATTTCTGTGATTCATTTGTCCTCAGGTAGCAACTCAGTTTATTAGAATTCTTTGTTTAGTAGTGTGATCCGAACTTTCAATACTGGAGCAGACGAATATTCAGTTGTTCCTAACATTTAAAAATTGCTGTAGTTTTACATTAAATTTCATTATTGTACATGGAAATACTGAGAGGCTCCTCAGAAAACCCCAGACATGGTTTCCCTGGCCCCAGGCAGAGTCCTCTGTGCCCTCACTGTGTAGCAGCATCTCAATTCTTCCTCAGTCATTTGGAGGCAATCAGCCTAGCTAGCGGTAAAAAAAGCTTAAGGCCGGGCGCGGTGGTTCACGCCTGTAATCCCAGCACTTTGGGAGGCTGAGGCGGGCAGATCACGAGGTCAAGAGATCGAGACCATCCTGGCCAACATGGTGAAACCCCATCTCTACTAAAAAATACAAAAATTAGCTGGACGTGGTGGCGCTCACCTGTAGTCCCAGATATTCAGGAGGTTGAGGCAGGAGAATTGCTTGAACCAGGAGGTGGAGGTTGCAGTGAGCTGAGATCACGCCACTGCACTCCAGCCTGGTGCCTGGTGACAGAGCAAGACTCTGTCTCCCAAAAAAAAAAAAAAAAAAAAAAACTTAAAAGGGTGTCAGTCTCAACTTTCAATTCAGTGCAGACATTGTTGTTTCCTGGCAAAAATATTCTACCATTGGGAACCAAGACCTCCAAAAAACCAACAGAAATGAAAATTGTAAGTATGTGAGGCAAAACTTCTGTGAGTGGTCATGAGGTGGAATATTTGAAGATACCTATTCCTACTACGCCCTTGATTCTTGGACCATTATATTTTGGTTATAGAAGAGACAGCATCATCTATTGGTTGCTGATTCAAAGCATATTTCAACCTAATAGAACTCCATTCCTCAACTGGCATTGCAAGAGAGTTCAAGAGGCAATTCCACCATTCAATTAAGCCAGCTGCTTCTGGGTGGTGGGGTTCTACGGTAAGATCAATAAATTCCATGGGAATGAGCCTATTGCTGCACTTCTTTGGCTGTGAAATGAATTATTTGATTGAGAGCCATGTTGGAATGCCGTGATGGTAAATAAAGCATTGTGAAAGTCCACAAATGGTTGTATTTGCAAAAGCACCACAAACAAGGTAAGCAAATTTATATCCAAATCTCCGTCTCCTCTATAATACAAGGATCCACTGTTCTCAGTCTGTGCATGGTAGCTGGCTGTTCTTCTAGGGCATAGTGCTATACTGGGGGCTCAGTGTTGTTATTCTCTGCTGTTGGCCCTTTAAACACGCATCAGTAACAGTAGCCAGGTCAGCCTGTGTTGTTAAGCCTGTGAATGAGCTCCATTCTTGACACTGTGACCACTTTACATGGACTCTTTAAGCAAGCTGTATGATGGCTGGTGAAAGAAGCTGAGGTTGATATATAAGAATATGACACTTATTTCTACCTTATTATTGAGAGCTTCCTCTGCAGCGGATGCTTTGTGGAGGGCATTCACATGAAATATAAGTGTCTTCACACTGTGCCCATTATGAGAGACATATCCACACACTTCTTTCCCAGACCTCTTCTTACCAGTATTCAAATCCTATTCTTATCAAGTTCCTGAACATCCAACTGAACTCTAAGAAACTGCTCATGAATCAGAGTAAGTCCATACTTACAGCTATTTCTGAGTTCAGACAAAGTGGGTAACCAAGTGTATTATTTGAAGTTCTGGGCTTGGGTGTATTTTACATTACCATCATCCAGAGATGCTCCTGAGTGGAACGGTGCTACCACACTGTCCACTCCAGTTTGCCCCAGAATACTGTCTTACCGTCTGTAAATACAGCCTGAGCTTCCTCCTCATTCAACTGGTAATAAGACACTCGCTAATGAGGCCATAGGTATGGACTGAAGAAGGGCCAGGAGTTGATGTTGAAGGAGTAAAGCCCATGTAGTTAGGTAACATAATTGGGTCTTCTGGATGTGTGTGAGCTCTCTTTTATACTATTTCCACTTGGTAGTAGATTGCTTCTGTGCACACTCAACTTTATGGCTAGGAAGGGCATGCAGTTCATAATGGAAAACTCAGGCTACATGTAAGGCATTTCGTACCAGTATCGAGCCAGAGCTGTTTCTTGAAAGGAGAATGGTTATCCTCAGAAGAGGCATAGATTGGCTTCAAAACCCTGAGTTCTGCATTATGATTCTCCAATTGTTGTTTGGCAGAGACTTCATGCAGCATCCTATTTGCCACAGACATGCCAAGTATCATTGTGTCTACTGGGTTATAAAGAAGAGCAGTTTACACTTCATTCTATACTTGCTCTGGTCCCCCTGAGAACTGGTGGCTTTATTGATTTAATAAGGTTACTTGTAAATGGTAATCGAAGTAGCTCACTCGAATGTAGGATATATTACCTCTAAAATCCAAATGGGTCTACCTAGTGTTTTTTCTTTAGTCGGGGCTGTGTAAGATGCAGCAACTTATCTTTCACTTTGGTGGCAACATCTTGAGATATTCCATACCATGTGACCCTCAGGAATTTCACCTAGGTAATGAGCTTCTGAATTTTCATGCGGCTTTATTTCCTATTCTCTAGTTCACAAGGGTCTTATTAAATCATCTAAAATATTTGCCACTTCCTGTTCAGGTCCTGATCAGATCCAATTAACATAATGGCATCAATGCAGTCGACTAGTGTGATTTTATATGGACTGTCAAGATTGTCACAATCTCTGCAGATTATATTATGACAGAACACAGGAAAGTTGGCGTAGTTCTTAGGGTACTTCGAGTAAAAACAAACTGTTTTTGGTGGTCCTTGCAGATTAGTATGGAAATAGAAATATTTTAAAGTCAATAACAGCATACTAAGTGCTAGGGGGTCTTGATTTGTTCCAGAAATGAGATGATGTCTAAATGTCAACTGCAATGGAGTCACCTAATTAAGTTTATGATAATGTGGTTATTCTCCAGGATCTCTCCAACCTCCACGTAGGCTGAACAGGCAAATTGAATGGGGGTGTGATAGGTATCACTACCCTTGTTTTTTGTCACATCTTTAATGGTGAAGCTAATCTCTGAAGTTCCATCAGGGACAGGTATGTCTTTTGGTTTGCAATCCTGGTAAGGGCAGGAATTTGCAGCGGCTTCCACTTGATCCATTTTTACCATAATGGTCCTTAAAGGGTAAAGATTCAATGGGACCATTGCAGAACATATAACAGAATTCTTCTACCTCTGAGTTATCCCACATGAGTAAGGAGAGAGCTGCGTTATGTTTCCACCCACTCAGTTACTAGCTGAGGGCTGTCCTCACATGCAGGAGGAAGATACTCTGGAAGCCAGAGAGAAACTGAGCAGGGTACTTGCAGCATCTGCTACTGTTATTTGGATGGGGCACTTTCTGAGTTCTACTTTTAACATGTTGAGAAGTTAATGACATCTAGTAGGCTGTTGGATTAGTGAGTCTGAAATTGAGGAAAGAGGGTTCTAGCTCTTCCTCTATATTTCCATGGCTCTGTGCTTAGCTCTGTCATAGCATTTACTATGCTTTTCTTGAATGACCTATTTATGTGCTTGCCTTTTGACCAGAATGGAGAGGGGCAGTATCTTTTTTTTTTTGAAGTGCCCATTCTGGGACCTGGCACACAATAGTTGCTCATTAAGTGAAGTGAATGTTTTTCTCCTCACCAATATGCTTGTGCTGTTTTAGAAACTCTTCCAGAAATGGTATAGTAGCAGCTGATATATAACCAAGAGAGCATCAGCTGCATTTGGACACTGGCCCTGTGGAGAGAAAATCCAGCTACCTTTGGGCAGTGGGGAGAATACTCTTCCCAGGGAAAGCTGGAGCGGTTGGAGTCTATAATTAATGTATACTGTGTATGCTAATATTATATGTCCTATATTAGGATATGATGCAATATACATGCATTTAATTGTCTTGCACCCCAAAAGAATGCTAAGTCATTTATTGACACCACATGCAATTCCTAAAACTCAAAAATTGACTGATAGGATTCATACCGAGTTTACATTGTTTCCTGAGAATAAAAACAATGAATTATCAACAGTAAGGCAAAGTAGGCTGGGCACAGTAGCTCACGCCTGTAATCCCAGCACTTTGGGAGGGTGATGCAGGTTGATCACCTGAGGTCAGGAGCTTGACACCAGCTGGCCAACAAGGCGAAACCTCCCCTCTACTAAAAATACAAAAAATTAGCTGGGCATAGTGGCAGGCACCTGTAGTCCCAGCTATGCAGGAGGCTGAGGCAGGAGAAGTGCTTGAACCCAGGAGGTGGAGGTTGCAGTGCACTGAGACTATGCCATGGCACTCCAGCCTGGGTGACAAAGTGAAACCCCGTCTCAAAAAAAACACACACACACAGAAAAAAACCCAGTAAGCAAAGTATATGAATCATATTGTTTCTTTTAAATAGGAAATTGATTATTTGGTCTGAAATAGAATGTGTGTGTATATTTTGGAGTCATTAAACCCTAATGATCAAGTTCTTTCAGTTGCATTAACAAATAAATAGGTATTTGATAATCAGTACTTGTGCAACTGGTTGGGATAAGATCAGAAGTTACCATGATTCAGTGGCTTCTGAGAACATACAGCACTATACACTTATAAGGAAATAAAACAATAACTGCTTGGTTTACATTGTTATTCCTCAATATGCTACATACAATTCACCAAAAAATTTTCATACTTTTCAGTTGAGTATCACTGGAGGTTTTTGTTTTGTTTCACTTTGTTTTAAATGGAATCACAGGAAGGTTAGAATAATCTGGAGCCAGAATTGCCCCACACAGCTGTCAGGTTTTCAGATTTGAATTTGGGTCATAAACAGCTTGGAGATTTCTGACCTCAAGGGCTGTAGGGAAACTCGAATTAAGCCTGTGAGAGGTAGCACATAGATTTCCTCCATGGTGACCCACTTTGTTCACCACTCAGAACAAAAAGGGAAAAGACAGCTGGGTGACAACAGCCAAAGCCATCTGGTTGTAGAAATGGGCACAGAGTACAGATTTGCAAGGACAGGGCAACAGAAAAACGAAAGCAGGCCAGGCGAGGTGGCTCACACCTGTAATCCCAGCACTTTGGCAGGCTGAGGTGGGTGGATAACAAGGTCCAGGAGCTCGAGACCATCTTGGCCAACATGGTGAAATCCTGTCTCAACTAAAAATACAAGAATGAGCTAGGTGTAGGGGCACATGCCTGTAATCCCAGCTACTTGGGAGACTGAAGCACAAGAACAGCTTGAACCCAGAAGGTGGAGGTTGCAGTGAGCCGAGATCACGCCATTGCACTCCAGCCTGGCAACAGAATGAGACTCCATCTCAAAAAAAACCCAAAACCAAAAATCAAAACAAAACTAGAAAAAAAAAAAAGCAAAGAGAAAGAAATAGGTCATTACTGAAATGCCCTTGTAAGAAATAAACAGGCAATATTAATTCTTATCCAAACATTGTATGAATGTACTATTCATCAGATTTTATTGATGCTGATCCTTGGGCTTGGCAACAACATTCTTGGCATGTGAAATTTGTTTATATAGTTTTGGTCCAGGTTGTTTCATCCAGTTACCTAATAAGAACAAGGTTCAGTTTTCATATTGGCGAGTTAGCTCTGTACAGAGAAAGAGCTGCTCCTTTGCTGTAGCTTGTATGCTATCCGATTTGGGTATCTTCCAAGCACAGGTTACTGATCATGTGAATAGTTTGGAATAAGTTATTACAATTATTGGAAGAACAACTCAAAGCAATGTTTTCTTTTAATATAGGTAAGCAAACAAGTGACAATAAGAAGTAGTAGTTACCCTTAATAAGCCCTTATCACAACCTATATTGCACTTAAGCTCCCTCTCTATATTGTCTCATTTAATCCTTATGAAACTGTTATTTTCAGGTAAGGAAATGGGCTTTGAAAAATTAAGTAGCTTGCCCTATAGATATGAAATAGTAAAGCTGAAATTTGAACCCGGGATAATTGATATTTGCTTAGCATTTTATGGGTTACTAATTGTGTTTACATACATTCTTTCACTTAAACTTCCCAGACAGTTTTGTGAGATAGTCAGTAGTTATAATCTTATTTTTACAAACGTGGGAGGGGGGCTTTCAGAAGTCACTCAGCTAGCAGAGGTCAGGGCCAGTACAAAAAGCCAAGTGTGCTGATTCCAGGTTTCAAGCTCTTTTAACTATTAGACAGCTGATGTCTGGGATATGCGTATTTATTGTGAAGTTAAAGTCTGTAGTACAAAATGAAATGTAGATTTCATAATTATCCAGATTATTCAGGCTTTACAGGATGCAGTCATTTCCGTTTTGTTTAATGAAATTAACAACATAACTGGAGGGGTTGGAGAGAGTGGGAGGGGGCGAATAATGAGAAATTATTTAATGGGTACAATGTATACTACTCAGGTGATGGATACCCCAAAAGCCCTGATTTCATCATTACACAATCTATGCATGTAACAAAATTACACTTCTATCTCATATATTTATACAAATGTTAAAAAAGACACAAAAAATAAAAAATAACTTCATATTTTTACCCACTGTAGAACTTGTGTAGTTAACTGATTAAAATTACATGGACTGCATTTTCTTTTTGCTGTTTTAATGTTTATATTTTAGCTATATGATAAGTTCTTATTTAATGTCATTGATAGATTCTCGGAAACTTCAACTTTAAGGGAAATGACGTAAAATAAAATGAGTTTTATCATAGGCTAATTGATATAAACAAGAGTTAAGTTTCTATGGCATATTTCTTGTCATAAAAAATCACCAAACTTCTAAATAAAGATCTCAAGTGCTTCTAATATTAAACATTAAAATAAATGTGAGCTATTTTTTAAAAAAGACATTAAGAATATGAATAAAATGTTGCCAGTGAAGCATATGGTATGTTAAAAACAAGTTTGTTTAGAGATGAGGGTCTCACTATTTTGCCTAGGCTGGTCTTGAACTCCTGGCCCCAAGTGATCCTCCTGCCTCAGATTTCCAAAGGGCTGGAATTATGGCCATGAGTCATTGCAACTGGCAAGACCATAGTATTTTTATACAATGGAATTATATGGCAATAAAATTTGCTATGGCTATAGGCAAACATGGAAGAAGCTCAAAGACAAAGTTGGAAAAAAAAAAGTCACAGAAAAATATACTCAGTGTGATTTCACTTATATAAAGTTTAAAAACCAAACAATATATTATTTAGGGATACATATAATCTATTTTTAAAAGGAAGGAAATGATTAACTGAATATTTGGTACGAGGGTTACTTTCAGAAGAAAGAGTAGGAGATATGATCCAGGAAGAGCATCTGGAGGTTTCAGGTTATAGTCTGTTTATTAACTTGGGTAGTGCATACACAATTACTTGTTTTATCAATGGTATTTATTTATATTTTTAGAGAGAGAGTCCTGCTTTGTTGCCCAGGCCAGAGTGCAGTGGCTCGAACATAGCTTACTACAGCCTTCAACTCCTGCCTCAGCCTCCTGAGTAGCTAGGATTACAGGCATGCACCACCATGTCTGGCAAATTTTTAAAAACTTTGTAGAGGTGAGGGCTCTATATGTTGCTCAGGTTGGTCTTGAACTCCTGGCCTCAAGTGATCCTCTCTCCTTGGCCTCCCAAAGTTCTGGGATTACAGGCATGAGCTACCATGCCCAGCCTTTACTGATGGTCTTTGCATTGAACATATGTATACTCTCTTGTTTGTGTATTTTACAATACAATTTAAAATATATATGTCAGAAAAGAGACCAGAAGAATTTACATTATCACATTAACATTAGTTGTATTAGATTGTTTGGTTACAGATGATTTTGTTTTTATTTTTCCACATTTTCTGTAATGTGCTTTTATTACTTTCATGATTAAAATAAGTACCCTGGCCAGGCATAGTAGCTCACGCCTGGTAATCCCAGCACTTTGGGTGGCTGAGGCTGGCAGATCACTTGAGGTCAAAAATTCAAGATCAGCCTGGCCAACAAGGCGAAACCCTGTCTCTACTAAAAATACAAAAACTAGCTGGGCATGGTGGCGGGCACCAGTAATCCCAGACACTCAGAAGGCTGAAGATAGAGAATCACTTGAACCTAGGAGGCAGAGGTTGCAGTGAGCTGAGATCGCGCCATTGCACTCCAGCCTGGGCAACAAGAGCAAAGATCTGTCTCTAAATAAATAAATAAAGCAAACTAAGTGGTCCTTATAGGAAAATGGCAATATTCTCACTCAGCCTAAATAAGTCAAAAGTATAACTTGAAGCAGTTTTAGTTCAGATAATGGGTTTCACAAATATACCGGAAGCACCAGTGTCAAAAGGACATCCTAACATGGAAGTTCTACCCACATGTACTCTTGAATTGCTCAGATGTTGTTAATCTGTTCTTGTGCAGAGCTGCTCATTCTTAAAAATGTATGTAACATTCTGAGTTGAAAGGAGAAGACAGTCACACAGTGGAAGCAATCTCCTCCACGGATTTACCTAATCTCTCTCTCCCTCCTGAGATAACTATTCTCTCCCAGCTTTGCTGCTATCCTTTCTACACACTGCTATTGTTGCACAAATTGCATAACTGTATTGTGATTTGTCAACTCTGCTCTCTCCCACTAGGCTCTGAGCTCTCTGAGGGTAGGATCTAAACCATAGTCCTTTTGTATCTCCTGTTTCCTCCACCGTGCCTGGAATAGACTAGCTGCCCAGACAACTTTTATTAAACTGAACAAAAGAAGCAACAAGGATTTTTAAATGCTGCATTTGTAAGACACATGGCTACAGAAACCTGAATATTCTTGGAAGCTAAACTTCATGCAGAATGAGTCAATGTTTCTGTCCTGTTTAAATATAAGATTTTGAGATAGTATATTATTTATGTCCATCACAAAAACTTAACAAACATTGCACAACACAATAAGCACGATAAATTGGTAACTTCTGGCACATTTCAAAAGAAGTTTCTTTTCTATGTACTCTTTTTGTCCACCTCTTACCATCTCTACCTCCTATAATCCAGTACAGGCTGTAAACCTCAAACCTGCTATTTAAAAATAGCAGTGAGTTATCAGAGGACCTTGACTTCCTCTTAGAATGGTGGTATGCAGCTTCTGAGACTATAATAGCAGGGCTAATCATGCTAGAGTCCTCAGAGTATTTGCTAATTGCCATCTTCTATTATAAAGATTTTAAAAACACTTCCTTGTCATAAGGTGGAAAAGAGCCCACATGTCTGTAAAATAGTCCTTATCAGGAAAAATAGGAACACAGCACAATTTCTTTCTGGCCTTGAAAGATTTGCAAACTACTGATACGACACAGTCACATGATGTCTCAAATCTTTAGACATCTCCCCCAGGCAGAAAAGAGAGCCTCATTTTTCTTCCCCTGCTGGCTTTCCTGAGATTTGAGTGGTGGGACTATGTTGAAACAATTGCCTGACTTTTTTTTAAGAAACATGGTAATCCAAACTTCTAGGGTCCAGGTAGTTGATTCTGGTAGGACTGATCTGTCCTTACAATTTCTTTTCAGATTAGTTTGGCAGAGATAAGATTTCTCAAAAGTATATTTGCTTTCTATCAAAGAAGAAAAAAAAAAGGAAACACACACACACACACACACGCACACACAGGTGATCAGTGATTAAATGTTATAATAAAATACCCAATCCAAATTGCCTGTGCTTAAACTAACCTGAACTACTGATGCAGCCATTTTGAGTGAACTTAATAGGAAACACAGCCAAATAGATCTTCTTCCTGGTATTCGAGAAGAAGGAAAATAAAACAATTTGGATATAGGCTTGATCTATGTAACATAGTCACTATGTTACTATGTAAAATAGTGGTTAAGAGTGTGGATGCTAGAGTCAGATTGGAATCTAGGTTTGAACACTGATTCCACCACTGTCTAGCTGTGGGATCAAGTTACATAAACTCTCTGGGGCTCTATTTCTGTGTTTGTGTGATGGTACTTACCACTTGTGTGTGTTACAGGCATTATAATTATGTCAGGACATATAAATCACTGAATACGGAGCTTGACACTTCATTATTGGTTACTACATGTAGATTATTATAAAGCTAATGAAATTTAGCTTCAGGGGCCCTCACTTGCACAGACCCTCTCTCCAAGATCTCAGAAGGGGCCCTAGCAGAGTGTTCATGTGATGGCTAATTTTATATCAACTTGACTGAACTAAATGATGCCAAGGTAGCTGGTAAAACACATTATTTGGGGTGTGTCTGTGGAAAAAAAAAAAGGAAACACACACACACACACACGTGATCAGTGATTAAATTTTATAATAAAATACCCAATCCAGAAGAGAAGGGCATTTGGATTAGTAGACTAGTAAAGAAGCCCATTATTTGGGGGTGTGTCTGTGAAAGCACTTCCAGAAGAGAAGGGCATTTGGATCAGTAGACTAGTAAACAAGACCACCTCACCAATGTGGAAGGGCATTATCCACTATGCTGAAGGCCTGAATAGAACAAAACGGCAGAGGAGAAGAGTGAATTCGCCCTTGCTGCTTGAGCTGGGACATTCATCTTCTCCTGCCTTGGATATCAGTGCTCCTGATTCTCAGGCCTTTGGACTTGGACTAGAACGACACCACCTGTTTTCATGGGCCTCCAGCCTGCAGACAGCAGACTGTGGGATTTCTCAGCCTCCATAATTGCATAAGCCAATCCCTCCTTATAAATCTCCTTCTATATACTGTCGTGCGTTGCTTAATAATGAAGCTAAGTCTTTAGAAATGCATCATTAGACAATTTTATCATTGTATAAACATCACAGAGTACACTTACACAAATTTTGGTAGTATTGCTTACTACACATCTAAGCTATATGGTATAACCTATTGTTCCTAGGCTACAAATCTGTGCAGCATGTTACTGTATCAAATGCTGTAGATAACTCTAACACAATGGTAAATATTTGTGTATTTAAACATATCTAAACAGATAAAAGTTACAGAAAATACAATATTATAATATCATGGAAACACTGTTGCATATATGGTGTGTTATTGATTGAAACATCATTTTCCTGTTCATTACTCTATCTATATATATTCTATTGATTTTGTTTCTCTGGGGAACCCTGACTAATATAGTTCACATATGTATTTTTTTGAGTTTTGTGAAGTAAGTGATTTTAATTACAATCAGTTAAGGCTGCTCTCTCTCTCTCTATGTCAAATTTCACTGTATCATTTTCCCTTGAATTTAGAGGTGCTTGAGTGTCTACCAGCATTTTGGGGATCTGACTAAGGGGAAGTTGAGTTGAGAACATATCATTTAACTAAAATTTAAAAACACATTTTGGATTGTTCCAATAGAACAACTGAGAAATTATAAAAACCTAATTTGGATATAAAAGAAAGGTGCTCTGTTTGGTTATCTATAAGTGCTTTTATTAGAGAATTAAGAAAATTTACATAAAAAGTTAATGGGATATGAAATAAAAGTGATAAAAATGCATGATGAAATCAATATTTGCTTCTTGTTCAGATACCAAGAAGCAAACTATGTATAACACTTTTTTCCAGATCATTCCAAAACCAGTACATCCTTAGGGGGAAAACAGAAATTTTTAGTAGAAGTAATGGATAAAATCTTGGATTGTTTGATACTCTAATAAGAGGAAGGAATCATAAAATCATATAAAAATATAGAAATTTCTTGCTGATTTGATACAAAATACTGATGTTGACAAAGATGACATAAAACTCAAAATATGCTTCTGCAATAAGGAAACAGATGACAAACTAAATAATGAGTCTGTCAGTTTTCACTGGTATCCTGAAATTTTTATAGCTGATACACAGAAAAAGCTTGGTAAAGATTTTCCCAAATCCAATATCAATCATAAAATATACTATTGTATTAATAATGAATTTAAAAACTGAAATAAACGTTTTAAAACAGCAACAATTTTTTAAAAACAAAATTTAATTAGCCACATTAGAAAAAAAACTAAATTTTAAAAAAGTTCTCTCTAGAAAATTATACTATATTATTATCATATGAAGAGGTGATCAGAGAGTATACAGCCAAAATTATTGGCAAAAAGTTGTATAGCCATATATATCAGGCAGTTTATTAATAAAAAATATTATGACATTTTCCAGATTTTTCATGTTTGTGAATATAGAATACTTTTTATTTTCCAGAGATGGTCACCACAGCATCTCCTATCCTACATGCTCTTGTTACAAGGTGATTGACACACCTCTCATTGAGAGGTGGAATCTATGTTCCCTCTCTTTGAACCTGAGCAGATGTGGCTGTGGCTGAAAGGATGTTGTAGTTGACAGAATAAAGGTCCCTCAAAAATGTCCACAACTGGCTGGATGCAGTGGCTCATGCCTGTAATCCCAGCACTTTGGGAGGCTGAGGTGGGTGGATCACTTGAGGCTGGGAGTGAAACCCCATCTCTACTAAAAATACAAAGATTAGCCAGGCATGATGGTTAAGCCTGTAATCCCAGCTACTCAGGAGGCTGAGACAGGAGAATCAGTTGAACCCAGGAGGCGGAGGTTGCAGTGAGCTGAGTTGGTGCCCCTGCACTCCAGCCTGGGCGACAGAGTAAGACTGTCTCAAGAAAAAAAAAAGTCCACATCCTATTCCTCACCACCTGTGAATATGTTATGTAATATAGCAAGACGGAATTAAGGTTGCAAGTCTGCTGATCGTTTGTCTTTTTCTTCTTCTTCTTCTTCCTCTTCCTCTTCTTCTTCTTCTTCTTCTTCTTCTTCTTCTTCTTCTTCTTCTTCTTCTTCTTCTTCTTTCTTCTCCTTCTCCTTCTTTCTCCTTCTCCTCCTTCTCCTTCTTTCTCCTCCTCCTCCTCCTCCTCCTCCTCCTCCTCCTCCTCCTTCTTCTTCTTCTTTTTGAGACAGAGTCTTTCTCTGTCACCCAGGCTAGAGTGCAGTGGCATGAACATGGCTCACTGCAAACTTGACCTGGGCTCAAGTGATCTTCCCACCTCAGCCTCCCAAGTAGCTGAGACTACAGGTGCATGCCACCATGCCTGGCTAATTTTTTACATTTCTGTAGAGGTAGTGTCTTGCCATGTTGCCCAGGCTGGTCTAGAACTCCTGGGCTCAGGCAATCCTCCCACCTTGGTCTCCCAAAGTCCAGGGATTACAGGCGTGAGCCACCATGTCCAAACTTTTCTTTTTCTTAAAAATATGGAACACTTTGGCTGGGCGTGGTGGCTCACGCCTGTAATCCCAGCACTTTGGGAGGCTGAGGCGGGTGGATTGCTTGAGCTCAGGAGTTTGAGATCAGCTTGGGCAACGTGGTAAAACCCTGTCTCTACTAAAATACAAAAAATTAGCTGGGCGTGGTGGCGTGTGCCTATAATCCCAGCTACTTGGGAGGCAGAGGCAGGAGAATTGCAAGAACCCGGGAGGCAGAGGTTGCAGTGAGCCAAGGTCGAGCCACTGCACTCCAGCTTGGGTGACACAGTGAGACTCCGTCTAAAAAAAAAAATGGAACACTTCACACATTTGCCTGTCATCCTTGCATGGTGGCCATGCTAATAATCTTCTTTGTAACATTCCAATTTTAATATATGTGGCTGGGTGCGGTGGCTCACGCCTGGTAATCCCAGCACTTTGGGAGGCTGAGGTGGGCAGATCACCTGAGGTCAGGAGTTCAAGACCAGCCTGGCCAACATGGCAAAAATTAGCTGGGCGTGGTATGCACGGCTGTAATCCCAGCTACTTGGGAGGCTGAGGCAGGAGAATCTCTTAAACCCTCAGAGTCAAATGAATATTGTGTTCTCAGGTTCCAGAAGTAGTTCGCAGAAGGCTAACTTTCTTGCAGGCTAGTAGAACTGGGAAGGGCTAAACTGGCAGGCTGGAAATACTGGTCCGCTTGCTGTAGTCTTTCAGATGGTCTCTACAGTGTGGATAATTTCCACAATTCCAGAGCTGGGCATGTCAATATCTGGGAGTTGACTGTGTTGTGAATATGGCCAAGCCTCGCAAAGATAAACACTCTTCCAAAAACACAGGGCATGCTTCTAGCATTAACAACAAAAGCAACAAAATATCTATGTAGTAAATGGATTATAAAATGTTGATTTCAAATTTGAGACTATCTTGTTTGTGGGAAAATCAGAAAGGAGAATATATGAAATGCCGCACTGATTTATTCTGCTGATTGCTTGAAGAAAGAGATTAATCATCTGCTATATAAGTCATCTCATTCTCCCAGGTTCTGATTTTAAAATGAGCTCTTGGTTGGAAAATCTGCATCACTTCAAGATGGCACCCTATGATAAAACGCTATACCTTCCTGGTTCCTCTCCCTCGGAGAGGCATTCCTGTCTCCATTGCAGGTTCTGCGAAGCACGGCTTATCTAAGCAGGAAGTTTGCAGCTGCAAACCACATTTTTTTTTTGAGACAGGCTTTTGCCCTGTTGCCCAGGCTGAACTGCAGTGACATAATCAAGGCTCCCTATAGCCTAAACCTCCCAGGCTCAAGTAATCTTCTTGCCTCCGCCTCCTATGTAGCTGGGACTACAGGTGCATGCTACCACGCCCAGCTAATTAAAAAAAATTTTTTGTAAAGACAAAGTCTGGCTATGTTTCCCAGGCTGGTCTTGAACTCCTGGGCTCAAGTGATCCTCCCACCTCATCTCCCAAAGTGCTGGGATTCCAGGTGTGAACCACCATGCTCAGCTTAAATGACAGAAAACAGCCCAGGCAGGGAGCCAGCAATAGTGACTAGATAGGGAGGGGGAGTATGGCCTCATGTCAGCTTTACATATCCTTATCCTCAGGTTCTTTCCTTTTGGGGCTGCTTTCCACCAGACTTCTTGGATGAGGTTAGGATGATCCCTTCCTTTCCATTCATGAAGTTACAACCTGGTGAAAAATTCCAACAGCCTAGAAATAGCTAATTGCTTTCACAGATGTTTATATTCAGTCATCACATATGAAGCAGACACAACTACCTCTGGTGTTTTGTTTTCCTAGGTTAGAATGCTGAGGCTTGGCCAGGTGAGGTGGCTCATGCCTGTAATCCCAGCATTTTGGGAGGCCGAAGCGGGTGGATCACGAGGTCAGGAGTTCAAGACTCAGCCTGGCCAAGATGGTGAAACCCCGTTTCTAAAAAAAAAAAAAAAAAAAAAAAGCTGAGGCTCAAGACAATGGGAATTATTCAAGGTATTCAAGGCACCATCTCTAATGAGTAGGAAAGCTGGGACACAAAGCCATTTTGATCCATGGCCAGTGCTTTTGCCCTACACCTCAGACATACCAGGGTATATTCTGGGGCCTTGTTTTATTTGTGTATTTTTGTATCCCTGGTGCTGGGTAGAATGCCTGGCACTCAATGCCTAGTCATTAAATTTCAATTGAATAAAAAGCTAGGATTTGTTGTCAAAAACCACATCTGTGAGGCTAAATATGATGTTTGGAAAGTTGTAGCAATTTTGATGCCTTATGAAGTCTAAGTCATTTAGGGAAGCACTGCAGCTGTCCCATGGGAGTGCCCTATATTCAAGGTAGAAGCTTAAGTGTGAGTAGGTTTGCAGGACACTTGTCAGGAGTCAGGGATTCACTGAATGTAGGCATTGTTTCTGTGTGGGCACTCCCTGCTTATTACCCATTCTGTGAGCACCTTCTAGTTTGAGTCTCACATGTCACTGAGGACAATGGGCTGCACATGAGGCCTTTATGGGGTTATTGGTGACAGTATTACCCAACCCACTGCACCCCTATCATGTACTGTGGAAGATCAAGTGTCTTAAATTGTCTGGAAGTTCTTGGGGTGGGTGCCAAGTTTCTGATTTCCTTATTTTGTACATGTGCATGCATGATACAGGAAAGCTGCCCTCTAGAAAGCTCAGGAAAGGCTAATGGGTAAAGCCTGATTAGTCTAAGGGCAGTAATGTCTTTTTTCATAAATAACACTTTCAGCTCCAGTAAGGTAAGCCAAGATGATAAGGACAAATAGAATGAGGAGTTTTTTTTTTTTTTTTTCAAAGATATACTAACAAACAAAAAATTCTGCAAAGTAAACAGAGAAAACCTGCATAATTCCCCAGCCCATTTCCCAAGAATATCATCATCCTTAAAATGAGGTGTTTAAAAAAGAGGATGCTATGTTAATAACTACTGGACCAATATTTTTAATGACTGCTTTCCTTTAATTTTAAAGAGAGAAGTGGACTAAAGTGGATAAAGGACTCCATCTTGGACAAACTGATCAGTCTTTTCTTCTGTGCTGAGCAGGACCTGCCAAGAGCAGGAAATTCAACACCATTTACAAAGCTTTCTTGTCTTAATCTCGAAGAAAGCCATCACTCTTCACATCATTCAAGACGCTGTCTGCAAAAAGACATACGAAATACATGTCAAATAAAAGTTATCACTTATTTATGCTTAAAAGATCAAATAAGCATGGGATAAAATTATGTAGCCTAAGCAAAGGACAATTTCTAAATCTTTTCCTTTTTGTTTTATAGTCTGTTATTTTTAAAGTCTTCTACCACATAAATTTGCATTTCCTCTTTCACATCACTTATAAAATAACATATGTTCTTTTTTTTATCTTTGCCTTCTTACTTGAAAAAAATGCCCCCAATCTCCTTCATGCTTTGGTCACAAACTCATTTCTCTGGTGGTGGACAGTTGGTAGAGCTGCTTTCTGTTCATAGGCTCTGTCCACTCAGCCTTTTGACACTGTACAATTAGCTGTTAATCTCTGTAATTTTAATCTTAGTTCTATTCTCCAAGTGAATTTCATGTTCCTATTATGTTTATCAGCATAGATTTCCAGCAAGATGATTATGTCAAATAAAAGTTATCACTTAAATAAGTTTAAAAGATCAAATCAGCATTGGATAAAATTATGTAGCTTGTAAATAATTTAAAAGTAATATGCTAATTTTATCTTATTTTCCAAAACCCTCACCAAGGTCACACCACTCTGAAATAAGTGCTAGCTTTTTCGGTTCCCTTCCCCCAGTTGCTCTGTGCTCCAAACAGATGCCTGTGTTTAGTCGGAGCGCATATGCAAAACAGCCTATTTCTAAAATTCCTTAGCTGCTTTGCAAAGAAGAACGCTGCCAAAGCTATATTGTATGCCTTCCTATATTTCACAAGTAACAAAATAATTCACAGAAAACATACAGAAGAGCAGAAAAGAGGAATCTCTTTCCAGGGGCTGATTATGTAGATTAGAACTCACGAATGCGAATGCGGTATTTACTAATTTAGGAGGGTGAAAGTAAACAAACTATAAATGTTCCAGGGGAGTAAACCACAACTCCCAGTGATACTCTGTGTGACAGTTTCTCTGGCCTAAGGCACCTGGGTGGTTTGCTTTTTGTCCCGTCCCGGGAGAGGTGCCGCCTATAATAACAACCACGCTAATTATAATGAACAATAAATGATAATTTATGGGTTACTAAGGACCAAGCAGCTCTGGGAGTCTTCATTAAAACAACAGCACAAGTACAACCTCTGGAGGTACGCTATAATTATTAGATGTTTATGTACCCTTATCAGCGTGCCAAGTTTTTATTAAGAAGTCCCTCCTGAATTGTTTTTAATTATGGAAAAATTCCAAGACACACAAGTAGAAAGAATAGTGTAATGAAGCCTCGTGTACCCATCATTCAGCTTCAACCCTCAACTTTTTTGCCTATCGTTTCACCGCTCTCCTCCTTTTTTTCTCTTGGGTTGGAGATTTATAAAACAAATACCCAAACATGTAGCATTTATTGAATATTTTAGTAAACGCCCCGACAATGTTATAATAATGTGATGGGTTATTGCAAAATGGAACCGCAAGATAAAGAAGGAATTGAGAGAACTCTCTCATGGCTGAAGGGGTTGTCACAAAGGTTAGCTCTTTGGAGATACTCCGCGAGCGTGGCATTCCCCCGGGACGGGCGCAGGTAACTGGGGGCGAAGGCAAGGCTCCGCAGGGCAGGTAACGGAATGCCCTCCCCCTCTGCCCACCCAGGCGTGCGCAATCCAGATCCCGGAGTTGCTAAGGCCCCAAGGCAGAGAGAGGCTCAGGATACGGAGAAAGCCAATCAGAGGGCTCCAAGACCATTGAGTTAGCTAATCCAGATTCGAGGGTGGATCAAGACCTCAGCTTTCCGTTCGCCCCTCCCGCATCCAATCAGAGAGCCGGCTACTTTGGGCGGACTTTTCAAAACAGCGAAAACAAAACAAATCGGGGACCTTTAAAAGGCGTAACGAGACCAGAAACAGTCTCCTTCCGCCCCTCAGTCATCCCCCGTCTCCCAGACCGGATCAATCGCGGGACAAGCCCGACGCCCAGATTCCACCCTCCGCCCTGGCGCCGGGCGGGAGGACTGGCTCGGCAAAGCCTAGGAGAGCTTAGGGAGGCCGCGAGAGAGGCTAGAGACGGCTTAGGGGCGGGACTCTTTTTCAAAGTCTGTGGCGGAAGTGCAGGATCCCTCCGCGGAGAATCACGTGCCCCGCCCCCTTGGGGGCGTCGAAAACTCGTAACAAAAACAAGGGGCCCGCGGGGGCCTCCGCTGAGGCGGCGGCGGTGAGGTGGAGGGCTAGTCTCTGGCGGCCGGCGCTGCGCCCGGCGGAGGGTGGGCGCGCGGGGGGCGGGATGGAACCGGAGCTGTGAGGCGGAGTCGGCGGTGGCTGGGAGGAAGGGTCGGATGCCGGGCCGGGGGCGCCGCTGAGGAGGTGGGTCCCCGACCTACAAGACAGGCTCGGACGCCCCCGCCGCGCTCTGTCCCTGCGGACTGCGAGGCCGCGGGCGGGTGGAAGCGCGTCTCCGGCACGGTGAGTGGGCCCGCCCGGGGGCGCCGTGAGTTTCTTTGTTCGTGGTGGGGACTGCCAGCTGCGGGGAGGATGGTATCAGAGCGCCTCGGTGCTGCCTGCCCCTCATCCGCTGGAGCGGCCAGGGTGCTGCCGTCAGCCCCAGCCCTGTGGGGAACGGGCGTCCACGATGGACAGATAGAGGCTGGTGGGGTGAACGGAGGGGGCGATAAGGCTAAGGGCAGTCTCGGCCTCGGTGCCCCCCGCCCCGCTCGTGTAGTCACGGGGGCTCGCTGGGGTGGTGCTTCTCAGATTGACAGCTCCGGAGCCCCGCAGAGTTGCGGGGCCCCGGCATCAGTGGGTGGACGGGTGTTGTCGGGGCGCCGGGCGGGCTGGACTTCTGTCTGCCCCCGGACCGCAGCCGGGTGTGCCGCGCCACCCCACCCCTCGGCTCTCTGGGACAGGGGTGTCCGCCGCTGATACGTCTGGAATCGGCGCTGCCGCAGCGGATGGGAAAAGCCGGGGGCCGGTCTGTACTGGAGGGGCTTCTGCAGCTGGACGCCCCGGGCGGGCGGGGCTCGGGAGTCTCCTCCTTCCGCTTCTTTGTTCAGTCGCGAGACTTTCCCTCCCCTCCCCCCTATTGTGCAACGCCCCATCCCCGGGACCCGCTGCAGTCGCTGGCCACGCTGCAGTCCTCTGGATAGAAGGCCCTCCCTGGCGCGACTTCAGGTGGGGCGGACCGTGGGGACGCCGCCGCCCGCGGACAGTTTCCTGTTTATGAATCGCCGAGAGGCCAGGGCTGGCCGGTCTGACCCAGCGCTGGCCGGCGGACCTGACCACGGCTCCTCCTCCTGCCACACCTCCCTGGCGGTGGTGGGGATTGCCCTGGGGCTCTGGCGGACGTGACCAGTCCCCTCACCCGCTCCTCGTCGGGGCGTACTGGGGCCACCCTCGCTGGAGGTACTGGCCTCAGCCCTTTCTATCCCGCTTCTCCACCCCTCTTACCCCTAGGTTACATTCTCTATGTGGTGTCTTTGCTGCAGATGAAGGATTTGGGGGCAGAGCACTTGGCAGGTCGTGAAGGGGTCCAGCTCCTCGGATTGTTGAACCTCTACCTGGAACAAGAACAGAGATTCCAACCTCGAGAAAAAGGACTGAGTTTGATTGAGGCTACCCCGGAGGTAAGTTGGCAGAAAAGATAACTTGCTCAAGCAGCTGATGGGGCTGGAGGAGATAACAACCCCCCTTCCCCTTTGAATCATGACTAAAGCCTGCAAAATTTCTTAAGATCAAAGTTCTTTCTGGAGTACCAAGATAAACCTTATTATAGGGTCATGCTTTCTCTTAGTAAGAATGAAAGTGATACTTTAGAGAAGTGTTTTTTTTTTTTTTTTTTTTAAATGTCGCACCCTCCCCACCTTCCCCCACTCCCTCCACTCCAGCCTGAAGCTTCAGGTTGGGAGACTCCGGTGAATTGAGCAGTTCATTTGTGGAAACACCCTTTGCCTGTGAAATGCCTACTTATAGTAGGATCTTAAATGACTTCAGAAAAACAAAAGCAAACAAAAGAACACTTTCTCTGTATTCCAAGGGAATTGATTTGTATTTGCTATAACCTTCTGAAATCTTGCAACAGTTCACCTTATATTGAACTGCTGAAGCTCTTTTATGATGTATATTTTTAAGAAGCAGTGATTTACATCTTATAGATGATAAAGTGTATAGGCTTTAGTTAAGTGATACTACTCTTTCCATCCATATTCTTGAAGATTGAGGGAAAAAAATTTACCTTATTCTTGGGGAAAAAAAGTTAACCTTATTCTTTGGATTATATGTGTTTTTCATCCGGTTCTAAGAAAATCGCAAACCTTGGTTCTTGGTTTTTATTGCAGAATGATAACACTTTGTGTCCAGGATTGAGAAATGCCAAAGTTGAAGATTTAAGGAGTTTAGCCAACTTTTTTGGATCTTGCACTGAAACTTTTGTCCTGGCTGTCAATATTTTGGACAGATTCTTGGCCCTTATGAAGGTATTTTATCATTTTTATAAATATGTCTTTCTTTTTCTATGCCTAGCACACAGGGTTCAAGAAATATTTGTTGAATGGGTGTAATGTCCACTGTACATAAAAATTTATAATAGGCCGGGCGCGGTGGCTCACGCCTGTAATCCCAACACTTTGGGAGGCCGAGGCGGGTGGATTGCTTGAGGTCAGGAGTTCGAGACCAGCCTGGCCAACATGGTGAAACCCCGTCTCTATAAAAGATAAATAAATAAATAAATAAAATAAAAATTTATAATAAGAATTATCGTTAGAATAAGACAGCAAGTTTAATTGTTGTATCTTAGCTTTTTCTGTACCTCTTAAGTATTTTCTCTTTGAAGATGTGACAAAAGGGAGACTACTGTTTTTTAGGTGTTTGCCATATATTTATACAGTCCTCAAAATAAGATTTTCGTTTGTTATCATGCTTCTCTTGAAGCCTAGATTTTTAAAATACTGAAACATGACAAATGAAGTATAACAGTTTATTAAATATGACTCGCTGCCTTCTCTGTAAGTCTCTTCAAAGCAGAGAGCCACAGTTTTATTAAGAGTCACCAGCAATGGCTAGAAAAAATGTGGTGAATCTTCTGCCAGTAGGATTGCTGTCAGCTGCTGGGTCCGTTTTCAGGGCATTGAAAAGGAAAGGGCAGCCATCTGTCCATGGCAGCTTTTACATATGTCCCACTCTGCACAACTGACATGATATTTATCTTGGGCAAAATTACATTGAACTATGGAATGATTCTTAAAAGATTTTTAAGTAAAAAGATGTGTATAAAATACTTTAGTATCCCAGTACATTTTTTTTGGTGTTAAAAAGCTTTATTTTGTGGGAGATTGTATTATGAATTTCGTAAGTCTGAAATACAAATTATACTTTAGTGCTAGAACTCCGGCTTTTGAACCTGCATGGACGTTTTTGTACCTGCATTTGAATTTACATAATTTAAAGGTTCAAAAAGCCTTTTTTTTTTTTTTAAATTAGAGATGGAGCCTTGCTATGTTGGTCAGTGTGTTCTCAAACTCTTGGCCTCAAGCAGTCCTCTCACCTCTGCCTCCCAAAGTGCTGGGATTACAGGCATGAGTCACCATTCCCGGCTGCTTTTTTTTGGGCAGGGGGAGGTTTAGAAGATCTAAAATGTGAAAATGTATATAATTGTGAGTAAAGGGCCAGTACATATAAGAGAAGCTGCTTGATTGTGTTCTGTCTCAAGAATAGGAGCATCGTTACAATATTCTAAGTATCTGCTTTGCTAAGTCAAAGTGACAATTGTTAAAAGAAGCCTCTTGTTCTTTCTCAGGTGAAACCTAAACATTTGTCTTGCATTGGAGTCTGTTCTTTTTTGCTGGCTGCTAGAATAGTTGAAGAAGACTGCAATATTCCATCCACTCATGATGTGATCCGGATTAGTCAATGTAAATGTACTGCTTCTGACATAAAACGGATGGAAAAAATAATTTCAGAAAAATTGCACTATGAATTGGAAGCTACTACTGCCTTAAACTTTTTGCACTTATACCATACTATTATACTTTGTCATACTTCAGAAAGGTCAGTGAGATTAAAGATAAATTTTGTACTTTTGAGCATTGCTATAGCTAACAGTAAATAATTGGAATGCCAATTAAATTTGTATTTTTACCTTTTTCAGACTTTCAACTTGGACTTTTAGTGGCAAATCTTTTTTGTTTGTTTGCTTTGAGATGGAGTTTCACTCTTACTGCTCAGGCTGGAGTGCAATGGCACGATCTTGGCTGACTGCAAACTCTGCCTCCTGGGTTCAAGCAATTCCACTGCCTCAGCCTCCCGAATAGCCGGGATTAACATGTGCCACCACACTCGGCTCATTTTGTATTTTTAGTAGAGACAGGGTTTCTCTGTGTTGGTCAGTCTGGTCTTGAACTGCTGACCTCAGGTGATCTGCCCGACTGAGCGTCCCAAAGTGTTGGGGTTACAGGCATGAGCCCCTGCGCCCAGCCATGGCAAATCTTTAGAATAATTTAAAATCATTTAAATCTTTGGAAGTTTAATAAATCTTTGTTCTTTGCATTATATAGGAAAGAAATACTGAGCCTTGATAAACTAGAAGCTCAGCTGAAAGCTTGCAACTGCAGACTTGTCTTTTCAAAAGCAAAAGTAAGTCCATTCCCTGCTTACATGTCTATCTCACAGTTTCTATTTTGAATTTTTTAAATATATATATATTTTTTTCTTACAGCCATCTGTATTAGCTTTGTGCCTTCTCAATTTGGAAGTAGAAACCTTGAAATCTGTTGAATTACTGGAAATTCTCTTGCTAGTTAAAAAACATACCAAGGTAATTATAGTCCTTATTTTTTAAAGCAAATTTCTTTCCTAATGTTTCATTTTTTTCTATGGTGACTTAAACATTAAATACTACTTTATGGGACTCTTAGCTTTTACGCTCATTCTTTCTTGTATCTCTAATGCTAAAGTTCTCAAAATGCATCTTTGACCCAGACAGTATTAATCCAGAAGGGAACTTGGTCACTCAGCCCAGTTTCTTTCTGCATGCGGGTGCCCCTTCTGTAGTAATCATACCATATGGTAGCATAGCTGTTACATTGCCACATATGCATTGTTGTAAAATGCATACTGGGAAGTAGACTCAGAACAAACACTAATGGGATAGGATGGGATCTCATCACAACTGTAGGGCTGAACTGTCATCTCATTAGCAGCAGCATCAGAAAACACCAGCAATGTTGTTTTAAACCCTAATGTCTTTTCAAATCCTTTAGGCCAGCTCAGTAAGTCTTACAGTCACAAAGAGATATAAAACAAAAGCATAGTCCTTTTTCTCAAACTCTTAGTCTAGTTGAGGAAAAAAGGAACTTAACATGAAATGGTGTGTTATGTCATTTGTTATTGTGCCTTGGTGCCAGGTAATAGTGAATATAGAGAGTACTTTGGTGTTTTGTTTTGTTTTGTTTTGTTTTTGAGACAGAGTCTTGCTTTGTTGCCCAAGCTGGAGTGCAGTGGCATGGTCTCAGCTCACTGCAACCTCAGCCTCCCACATTCAAGTGATTCTCCTGTGTCAGCCCCTGAGTAGCTGGGACTACAGGCACACACCACTGTACCTGGCTAATTTTTTTATTTTTGGTAGAGATGGGGTTTCGCCATGTTAGGCTGGTCTTGACCTCCTGACATCAAGCAATCCCTCCCGCCTCAGCCTCCCAAATTGCTGGGATTACAGGCATGAGCCACTGTGCCTAGTCTACTTGGATTTTTTTAAGCAAAGAAATAGGGCAGACCAGGAGAAGCACTGTAACTGGGAGCCTGTTTGGAGCAAAAGAATCTTTGACAGTGAAAGTTTGGACAGCAAAGGCTTATGGCCAAGCAACTGGTGGACTAGACAGATTTAAAAGTCATTTTAGGGTAGACTTGCAGGTACAGTGTCTAGGTGATAGTCAATAAGCAGGAGTAAGGCTATCTAACTCAAACTGTGGTTTTGGAAGCCAGGCATGGAAATGAGGCAGGGAGTCATGAATGATGAAGATTTGTACATAATGGTGGAGACAATATTAGTATCATTGGCAGGAAATTTGGGATAAGTTAATTTGTGATGAGAGAAGTATGATTTTAGATACTTGTGTACACAGGTAGGTAGGTGTCTAATATGTGTTTGGCATTTTGGAATAAGAAAACTGTAGCTGGAGATTGAGATTTGGAATTTTCTTATGAAGAAGCAGTAGTTGAAACCATGAGAAGCTTGTGGAATCCTTTTTGTAGGGGTCAGTTGAAGCTCTGGGGTTTTCAGTATTGGCTTTTTCCTCCAACATTAGGAGCCAAGCTAAGAAAGGTACATCATCACCACAAGTAAGAGCACTGACGGACTGGAAAGAGGTTTTTAAGAAGGAGGTGGTCAAGAGCATTGACTTTTTATAAGAGATGCAGTATAATGAAAGTTGAAGGTCATTGGATGTGTCAGAGGATGTCAGTAGAGCAGTCAGAAGGAAGTAGTAGAAACCAGATTAAAGTGGGTTAAGATGTAGCTAGATTAGGTGAAAATGGGAGGCCAAGAAAAAATATATATCTTCTGTTTTCTGGTGAAAGTACATGCAATATGAAGCATTTTGTTTGTAACAGATAACTTTTTGATTTTGTTTTAATCATAATTTTAGTAGTTTTTATCTGAACTTTTTATCGATAGTGATAGCTGGAAACATCTTCATTGAAAATTGATTCATTGAAATAAACTGAAGGCATTCTGAAGGAGGAAGGAAAAATACATGAAAAGAAAAACAAAAAAGAAATAAACTGGAGCATTCCCCAGTGGTGGAGGAACTATGTCATTTTTTTGAAATTCCTCTTTTCTCATATTGCTAACTTCTTTAGTTTTGTATCTGGTGTTATAAGTGTGTATTGCCAGCAATCGAAACAATGCCTTGTTACAGAAATCTAAATTGGTTTCTGTAACAAAAGGAATGTTAAATTCCTCTGCATTCTGACTGTTAAGGATTATACTTGATAGTTGATTTATTACCAAACATAGAGTGTTTTCAGGTCTGTGTTTTTTTGTTTGTTTTTTTGAGACAGAGTGTCACTCTTGTCGCCAGGCTGGAGTGCAGTGGTGTGATCTCGGCTCACTGCAACCTCCGCCTCCCGGGTTCAAGCAATTCTCTTGCCTCAGCCTTCTGAGTAGCTGGGACTACAGACACGTGCCACCACACCCAGCTAATTTTTTATATTTTAGTAGAGATGGGTTTCACTATGTTTGCCAGGATGGTCTCCATCTCTTTACCTCGTGATCCACCTGCCTCGGCCTCACAAAGTGCTGGGATTACAGGTGTGAGCCACCGCTCCCGGCCCCTGTGTGTTCTTAGAACAGGCAAAGCTTTCTGTGTATTGAATCCTATATAATTTTATATTGAGGGTGCTCCTCCGCTAAACCAGTGGTTCCCAAATTTTGAAAGTTTGGCTGCACATTATAATCCCTGGGGAACCTAGAAAACTCTTGATGCCCATGTTGCACCCCTTGTCAATTAAATCAGACTACCGGGGGTGGAGGGGAGTGGCGGGAGCCAGACATCCAACCAGCCAGCCAGCCAGGCATCCATCCATCCACCCACCCACCCACCCATCCATCCATCCATCCACCCACCCACCCACCCACCCATCCATCCATGCATCCACCCACCCACCCATCCATCCATCCATCCATGCATCCACCCACCCACCCACCCATCCATCCATCCATCCATGCATCCATCCACCCACCCATATTTTCATAGCTCATCTAGTGATTCCAAGGTGCAGCAAGGTTTGGGAGACACTGCCGTAACCTCTTCGTTAAAATATATTTTTTTCTTTTTCAGATTAATGACACCGAGTTCTTTTACTGGAGGGAGTTAGTTTCTAAATGCCTAGTCGAATATTCTTCTCCTGAATGTTGCAAACCTGATCTTAAGAAGTTGGTTTGGATTGTTTCAAGGCGCACAGCCCAGAACCTCCACAACAGCTACTATAGTGTTCCTGAGCTGCCAACAATACCTGAGGGGGGTTGTTTTGATAAAAGTGAAAGGTAGGTGGGTTCCTTGAATAATTAAATTCCCTAGACTAAATATTAGTGAGTTTATACTCAGAACTGTGGAATAGTATAAGACGTCAGAGAAAGCCCCTACACTAAGAGCTAAGAATTAAAGCCCCTACTCTTCAGGTAAGCAAATTAACCAGAAGGAGTTTTGTTAAAATGTGTAATGATTTATAAGGTCCTCTCCCTTTTAATTTTTTTAGTTTTTTCTTTTTTATATATTTTTTTGAATAGAGATGGGGTCTTCCAATGTTGCCCAGGGCTGGTCTTACACACTCCTAGGCTCAAGTGATCCTCCTGCCTCAGCCTCCCAAAGTGCTGAGATTACAAGTGTGAGCCACTGTACTCGGCCTCTTTTCCTTTTTTAAACTGGTGGTTTTCCATATTTCACTTATCGCCCTTGCTCTTGAAATACAGCAAAAAAAAAAAAAAAAAAACCAAACCAAAACTGAAAAAGAATTCTGGGTTTTTTAATGTTAGCATGAATTCCTAATATCATGCTGTGGGGAAGAGATTGAGGGGAAGGTGCCTGGAAAATAAAGGGAATCTACCACTAATGGGGAAGACTTAGATGTTCTCAAAGGTTTGTCAAATGGTGTCATCTTATTCAGAATTTGATTATTTTGTTTGTAAAGTGAATAATTTTACTAAGTTTGTTTTATGTGTAGAAATAAAGGGTGAGAAGTTTTATTTTCATAGCTTGTTAGTTTACTTTGATATTGGAGTGTCAGTGCTGTAAGAAATCACTGATGCAAGAAAGACATCTAAATAGACCATGTGCTAGAAGATATGTTGTCTTTAGTCTTCATTATTGGATTTAAAATACTTAGAATTCTACAATTAGTTACTGATAGAGTTATTAATTGGTATAAGAATAATAGTTTGCAAATACCAAGTTGTTTAAACTTCTTTAAAAAAATCTATATTTTCTTTGTTTCTTTTCTTTTCTTTTTGGTATGTGCCACTATGCCCGGCTAATTTTTGTATTAATATATTTTGTAGAGATGGGATTTTGCCATGTTGCTCAGGCTGGTCTCGAACTCCTGGGATTAAGCGATCTGTACACTTTGGCCTCCCAAAGTACTGGGATTACAGGGTTGAGCCACTGCACCCAGCCAAAAAAAATCTATATTTTCTAACGAGATTACTTAGACTTCATTTAGGAAGTCCTTATAAATTTTCTCTGTAAAGCATAAATTTTGAGTATAAAAATCCTCACTAGAGATCCTCATATAGCAGCTTTATTTTGCCTATGAAACATTTCAGTATGTTTTAAGTAATGGTATCCTCGTTTTTGTCTCTTTCTCTTTAGTGAGGACTCTTGTGAAGATATGAGTTGTGGAGAGGAGGGTCTCAGCAGCTCTCCTCCCAGCGATCAAGAGTGCACCTTCTTTTTCAGCTTCAAAGTGGCACAGACACTGTGCTTTCCATCTTAGAAATCTGATTGTTCTTTGTCAGTTTATATGGACAGATTTCAAAGCAATAAATGGAATAGGTAGTTTTCTGGTTTAGCCCCCGTCTAGTCAGGAATTACATATACTGGAATACCTACCTTCTCTTTGTTACTCAGATCAGATCTGGCCTATTTTCATATTTATCCTAAGCCATCAATTGGGGTAGTGCCTCTTAAACCATTAACAGTACTTTAGACATTGGCACTTTATTTTTCTCGTTGATCTTTAGCTACTTTGGGGAGGAGGAAAGGTGCTGATACCTTCAATTTGTTACTTTTCAAGATTTTTAAAGATAACTAGTGTAGCTTATCCTAAACATTTTATAAAGCCTTTAGATGTCTTTATTTATGCAGAGTGGAAGTATGCAAGTGCTTCCTTAGCAGGGACGGTGGATAATCCTTTAATGATTTTCCATAGATTTTCTCCTCCCCCCTTCTCAGAAGAGTGAATATGCTCTTAAATGTCAAACACATTTTTGTTGTTGCGTTGTTTTTTACATGATCAATGTGTATTTGATGTGATGCAGATCTTATAAATTTGGGAATTATAATATTGCTATTTCTGTGATTTTTTTACATTATGTAATGTCTTAATTGAGATTTCTGCTAAGGCAGAAATAATCAGGCTAGGGCTGTTAGTTGCATTCCTATTGCCCAAGTGTTGTCAGACTATAGTATTATTTTAACATTACTTTAAAAATCCATAATCTGCTACTTTTGCATGAACTTGTATGAAAACAGTGCAGTAGATTGAAAACTCAGTATCTATGGAATTGACAAATGTTGATCTGGTAGTACCTTTTATCTGATTTTCTTATATTAAAAAAAATGTCTGCATGATTACATTTTATTTCTTTTGTAACTTACATTTCAAAATAATGTATTGCTCTATGGGTGCCAAGATTGAATATGAAGTAAAAAGAACCTGAGTGTTTGTAGTATTATAGTTTTAAGCAAATCTGTGTGGTGATACAGCCATAAGAATGGGGCTTATATAAACTCTGTACATGTAAGATTTTGTACAGAGAATTTTTAACTTTGTAAATTGTATATGAACATGTAAATCTTTAAAAATGTACATAAAATACTGTATTTTTTTACCTTGTGTGTAGTAGTCTAGTCATTGCATGTAAATATAATTTATTATGTATTCTGTAGTATAAATCATACATTGATGACTTACAATTTTACTGGTAAGTGAACATCCATTGGATGTTTTCTGAAGTGGCTCTTTTTGAAGTGATAATAGATTATAATTCAAAATAAAATTATTAATGAATTCTCCTTGTTTGGGATCACATCTTAATTTTTAATCTGTTGGTAAAAGTGCTTGATGTATTTTAATGAGAAGACTTTAGGTGAGGCTGCAGTGATTCCAGAGTGAGCCTTCTAACTGGCCAGCAGAAGTTCTCTAGGTTTGGCCCTTTGCCTTGGAGATACTGAAAGAGAATCTGTTATTTGAGAATTGACCTCTTTCTGGGATGGACTCATTAAGTATGTTGTCAGAGTCTGGTATATTACCAGAATGCTTATTAATTTACAGTGAGAGGCAACAGGTATTACGTAGACCAGAATGCTCAGTTTGGCAGATTAGAATGATCTTTCAGGAGACAAACCAAGTTTTAATCAGAAAGTTGTTTGGTTAATAAGTATGAGGTATTGGCTGTGATAGGGCCCCTCCAGCTTCTGGTTCTTGTGGACCTCAAAGTATCAGGTTGTTTTGCAAATGGTGGTCCTTTTTTTCCTCCCCCTCAATAGGTTCCCCATCTATCTAGTTTGATTTTTAGACCTTTGTTCTCTGGTTGGTTAGAAAATCAGGTGTACTGAATATGGTTTTCATGTAACACTTCTTCTCTGGAGATAAGGGTATGTTTTCCTTCCCTCCTGGTGGAGAATCTCTACTTGAGGAGACCTTTCCTCTCTTATTAAATAATAGTAAATAGTGGGCAATACATTCTGCTTTCAGATTTTGATTTGTGGCTTACCAAATCTCAAGACACTCTTCAGTTCCTGCAGGATTGTATTGCTTTTCTTACTGGATGTTCCTTTTGGGTAGGTACCTTCATGACTTTTATCTCTTCCCCCTTCGGTTTTCAGTATATTTAGTCTAGACCTCTTTACCAAGCTTGCAACCTGTTTATTCACAGCAGGCCATGCCACTTGGAGGTTTCTGATTACTTCCAAACCTGCTGTTTCTTTATGTCTTTCTCAGCAAATAATTCCATCTATTCATGTTAGAAACTTAGGTCATATGCTCATGTCCTTTTCCTGTTTATGGAGGTCACCAGCCTCTATCATTTGTATGATTTCATTTATACTGTTTGTATCTCTATTCTGTCCACTCTCTGCGTCATGGTTTAGACCTGTACTCTTTATCAGCAGAGGTACTGTAATATATTTGTGATCTCTCAGCTTCAGGCTTACTCCTGGTCTCTGCTTGCTGCCTGCATATCCTTTTAAAATAAAATTTTAACACTCTCTCCTGAAAAATTGTTCAGTAGTTCACTAACAACCAGGAAAAAAATCTGTATCATGACATACATGTCTCTGTCTAATCTGAACACTGCACCTGTCTCTCGTCTTTTTTTCTTGCCATTTCCTAGACCTTAAAAAATGTGTATTAAGAAAGAGAACTCTGATAGCCATACAGAAGAACTGGAGCAATATAGAGGAGTAATATGGAGACCAGTCAGGACTGAACTAAGGCAGTGAAGTGTGGATGAGGAAGAGAGGTGAAAATTGAGAAGCACTATCCTTTCTCTTTGGGCATTATTAGGAGGCTCACAGACAAGTCCAGGAGCCTGGTTATGCCTTCCTGTGCCCCATTCAACCAGGTAGCTTTCCCCTGACTGATGAATAAAATTGAGACTCAAGCCCTTGCCCTTTTCAGAGCAGAGGGTGAGGAGAAAGCTACCATTTTCTTTGTCTAGAGTCTGCCTTTTTCTTTTTAACAATTTCTTTCAACACTAGGTTCCAATATGGTGTTCCCGCTACCTCCCACCTCCCTCATCACACATGCAAATTGTTGGCTTATTTAAACAACCCACTTAGATTCATATGTGGACAAGGACAAGGTACTTTGCATTTGTTACTGGAATTCAGTTTTCTTCATTATTACCAGAAATGGTCAACAACTTATTTGTGTTTAGCAAATCAAATTGTGTAGTAATTTCCCAGTATGGTGGCCAGTCAGTCTTCCCATCCCTGTGCCTACATGCTGTTCTTCCCATCAACAAGTGGAATCTATTTCTCTTGAGTTTTGGCTGGCCTTGTGAATGGCTTTGCCTACTGAAGTGCAGCAGGAGATACTCAGTATATGTCCAAGCCTAGGCTTTAAGAGACTGCCAGCTTTCCTTTTATCCTTCTTGAAAGCCAGCCACCATGCTGCAAAGAAGCTCAGCTGGATTACTGAAAGATGAGAGGCCATGGGGAGACAGACTCTTGAGGATGAGAGGTTATCTTGGATGTTCCAGCCTTAGTTAAGCTCCCAGCTGAATGTGGGTGTATCCTCAGCTACACCACAGAAAATAGAGGTACCACTCAGTTTATCCCATTCAACCCACAGACTCATGAGAAATAACAAATTATTGTTTTAAGCCACTAGGTTTTGGGGGAGGGTTGTTAAAAGTAATAGGTAAGTGAGACAGATGGCTTGTTATCTATGGTCAAATGGTGATTATCTCTGGTGAGATTACAGCTGATTTTTTCAAAAGTTATGCCTATCTATAGTTTCTATTTTTCTTAAAATTGATTTGAATTGTTAGTGTATTAACAGAATAAAGAGTGAACTTTAAAACACACACACTGGTTACATGCTTCCTCTAATTAAAATCCTTGATGGCTCTCACCACCCTTTCGCATCAAGTTCAAACTCTGTACTGTGGCTTATGAGACCCAACTTGATTTGTTCCTGGCCCCCTTTTCAGCCTTGTCTCATGGCATCCATATCCACATCTCTCCTGAGATGAGAGATGAGTCAGAGACCCCCAAACATGGAAATAAAATCTTGAGTTCTTCCAAGAGAAATTCCAGGCATCTGGCTTGCCCTGAGAAGTAAAAGAGAAATGTGACAAGCAAGAGATAGGGCTTAAAACAATAGCCAAGGAAGTTAGAATCATGAGATGTTTGGTTCCCCTATAGAAACTACAGATAACATCTTAATATATATCCTTGAGTTGTTTTCCAGAAACCTGAACCCCTAGCAAATGGATGCACAGGTACATAAACCTTAGGTAAGGAGGAGCTGAGGATTGAACTCTGATCACCGTTCTTTGTTCTAAGTTTCTTTCTGAGGATCCTGGAGGACTTCATGCCCATGAGCCAGAGATTACTTTTTTTTTTTGAGACAGAATCTCACTCTGTCACCCAGGCTGGAGTGCAGTGACACAATCTTGGTTCACTGCAACCTCTGCCTCCTGGGTTCAAGTGATTCTCCTGTCTCAGCCTCCTGAGTAGCTGGGACGACAAGCATGTGCCATCATGCCCAGCTAATTTTTGTACTTTCAGTAGATACGAGGTTTCACCATGTTGGTCAGGCTGATCTTGAACTCCTGACCTTGTGATCCACCAGCCTCACCCTCCCAAAGTGCTGGGATTACAGGCGTTAGCCACCATGCCTGGCTGAGATAACATTTTTTTTTCTGTAGATATCAAATTTTTAGACAAAACTCCATCTCCTTACCCAATTGCACATTTGAAAATCTTTAAATCCACCCCCACTTCGAGATGCCTTGCCTTTTTAGGTCAAACCAGTGTATGATCTCTATGTATTGATTTCTGAGTTTGCCTGTAACCTTTGGCTTTCTGCCTTTAAAAACTCTTACCTGTAAGCCATCTGGGAAATTGCGATTTAAGTGTTAGCTGCCTGATCTTCTTTCTTGGTGCCCTGCAAGTAAGTGCTTTCCTTTCTGCTGCATCCGAACCTTGATGTGGCTATCTGGTCTTACTGGGCCAGGCGGGTGGCCCCCAGTTTGGTTTGATAACACCCCCACTCACCATGCTTTTGCTCACTTCAGTGTCTTGGTGCAGTTTCCTCTGGCTAGAACACCTTGTCACCCTCATCTGGCAAACCTATGTATTACCCTAGGAATCCTTTCATTGACTTACTCATCCACCCATCAGATATTTGAATGCCTTGTGTGTCAGGCACCACACTATGTTGCTATGGAATGCCAAACACAGCAAACCGTATCCGTGCTCTCAAAGAACTTACAGTCTAGTAGCAGAACCTAACAATTCATGGCAAATAATAAAATGTTCAGGCTTGGCGTGGTGGCTCACACCTGTAATCTTAGCACTTTCGGAGGCCAAGGTGTGTGGATCACCTGAGATCAGGAGTTTGAGACCAGCCTGGCCAACATGGCGAAACCCTGTCTCTATGAAAAATACAAAAATTAGCTGGGTGTGGTGGTACATGCCTGTAATCCCAGCTACTCAGGAGGCTGAGGTGGGAGAATCACTTGAACCCAGGAGGAGGAGGTTGCAGTGAGCCAAGGTGGCACCACTGCACTCCAGCCTGGGTGACAGAGTGCTACTCCATCTCAGAAAACCACACCACCAAATAAATAAGTAAACTGTTTAAAGGTTGTGATATTTCTTCTTCCAAGAAATCTTTTGGGAACTCCCTGACTTTCCTCTCCTTGTCAGTATTACATGTTTCCATAAAACCCTACATTTTTTCTTATCCTAGAAGTTAATATCTTGCTTGTCTGTTCTACTTATCCTCTAACCTTACATGTTTGCTCTGGGATGGGGCCTTTTGTCTCTTTTGTTCTTTGTTGAATGCCTAGCACCCAGCACATTATGTGGCCCATACTCCTCATGCTGCTGCTGCTATTACTGGTAACAAGTAACTTTGCTGGCCACTTAATATGTTTCAGGCACCTTACATGAATAATTAATCCTCACCACACTGCTATTAGACAGGAACTACTGTTAGTCCCATTTCACATATGAAGAAACTAAGGATTAGAGAAAGTAAGTACCTTGACACAGGTCTCTAACAAGTAGCAGGGCCCTAATTAAAACCAAATCTCTCTGCCAAACACTATCCTGCTAACCACAATGCTAAGCTATTACCCAAAAGATGATGATACTACCAAACAGCTGTTGAATGAATTAAATAATGAAAATTCTTATGAAGAAAATTCACATAATACCTGTAAAATAAATCACGGTATTCTTTTGTTCAATGCTTAAGTGCTGTCACACAAAGAAAGGAAAAGTGGCTAAGCTTTAGAGTTAAAATATCTTTTCTCAGAAGCCAAAATAGAACAGACATGTAAAAATCTAAGGCAGTATAGTGGCAGAGAAGATAGGTATTCCTCAAGGGCTGGAGATTTTAATTTGCCCTGGACCTCTGGGTACTCAAGCCTGTGGGTCTTCCCAGTCCCTGTATGTCTAGTTCTTTTCACACTGTGGTGAGTTTTTGCTTGATCATTATTCTGGGTTCCAATACTCACAGTCATTCACTGTTAATGAGGGTGGAACTTGCAACCCCAGACAATCGTTTTGTTAAAGGCTTGCTTGTCATTTGCTGTTTTACTATTATTCAATGTAGCAATCATCTCACACTTAACTCATTTACTGCTCTGAGATTCGTCCAATAAATATTTCTCTTGTCTGTGGCTTATCCCCTTGTCTAAGCTCTGAGCTTCTCGTGAGAAGAGACCATACATTCTCCTTCCTTTACATCCTTTGATGCCCAGCCTAATGCTGGGTAAAAATGTGTGCCAACATTTTTCTACGTGGATCACACCTGACAATTTTTTTCCATTCTTGGTTGCAGTGAGTCATAGTTTGTAAAGGTAAACACACATGTGAGGACAAATTTATGCTCTCCAAAGTTAGGATTTCAGATCTTTAACAGGGCTTGTGGGAGGCCATAGCCCGTTGCTACAATTACCTGTACCTATCGAAAGTAAGATGTAGTGATGGGCATGGGCTCTGTATCAGACAACCAGGGTTTGAGTCCTGGTTTGGCCACTCACTGTTTGACTTGGCGAGGCGTTAACTAAAGTGTTTGTGCCTCAGATTCTTCATCTACATAAAGGAGCTAAGAACGACTACTTGTGAGGGACACAGAAGTGTACTGTGGATGCCCCAGTTGCTGGGAGTGCCCTTGGCAGACAGCCTTATGTGGACAACCCTTCTGGTGACTGCCTCAATGGCAAAGCACCGACTCACCCGAGGAGGGCTCACATCTAATGACTGAGTGGGAAGAGGTATAAAGTCCTGGTCACTTTGGTGCCCACACAGGACAACCTAGATGAATCTGTCTAATCTCACTTCTCTTTTTTTCTTTTTGTAGACAGGGTCTCACTCTGTCACCTGGTGACAGAGTGCAGTGGTATGATCACGGCTCACTGTATCCTTGACCTCACAGGCTCAAATAATCCTCCCACCTCAGTCTTCTGAGTGCTGGGACCATAGGCATGTGCCACTATGCCTGCAAATTTTTTAATTTTTTGTAGGAATGAGGTCTCTCTATCTTGCCTAGGCTAGTCTTGAACTCCTGTGCTCAAGTGATTCTCTGGCCTCAGCCACCCAATGTGCTGGGATTAGACACATAAGCCACTGCACTTGGATAAACCTCACTTCTTTACTCTCTCTTTTTGTGGGTATTGATCCTAAGTGTATTCCCTAATAAACACAAAAACAGCATGTATCCTAAACTTTGTTTCAGAGTCTGCTTCTGGACACCACCACCTGCGGCACTGCCTCATGGGGTTACTCTGTATTTAAATATGATGATACACGATAAGGCATTTGGAACAGTGGCTGATATGCTGTCAGTAAATACTGGCTATAACAATTATCATCCCATTTTTGTCTCTATTCTCTTTCTGCTAAGACTCAATTATTTATTCAACTATTACTGAACTAGTATGATGGACAGACTCATGTCCTAGGCACCGAGAATGGCAAAAGGAATTAAAGCACAGCTCTTACCCTCAAGAAACTCATAATCTGATGAGAGAGGCAGACATATCAATTACCATGTAATGTAAGAAATGCAGGAATAGAAATTTGTCTACAGTGCTGTACTAGCATTCTGGCCTTGCCTATGCTTGTGTTCCTAATCTTCTGAATGAAGGTAAAAGGCCATGTAGTGTGATTCCAGTCATTCCAGAAAGGAGGCCCTGAGGGCTCTGGCTTCTCCCCAGTTCCTCTCACATCCTTGTTACCCTTCAGCTCATTCTGCCATTCCCGCTTTTCGATTTTTAGCTAAACACTTTGAGTGTGGTTAAAATGCAAGTATATCTAACAGGGCTTACATTTTAATGGGATTCAGAAACTGGTTTGAGCATCTGTTAGCTATGAATGTAGTTTTGGGCAAACCACATGTTTTAGCTCAGGTACCCCATGAAGCAGATACTGAGATGAAGCCAGGAGTTTCAAGAGGTTTCTTGGGGGGGTGCTTGTAAAAGGGAAAGAAGGAGGCAAGATGGTTGTGTTAGATAGAGTGAACTCCAAGTTTCTCTTCAAGGAATCAGTATGTCAGTATGTTCAGCTCTCTTATTCTTTAATTCTCCATTGTAAAGTTTAACTTCCTTGTAGTTTCAGTAAAAAACCTTTCTACCAGTTCTAATCAGTAGTTCACATCTGTTTCTGTGGTCCCCTGCTCTGTCCTGACTCATCTCAGTCACCTGCCCTGGTCAACTGCTCCAGTCACCTGCTTTGACCTAGGTCACCCTTGGCTACCTGCTCTGTACTGTCCCATAACCTTCCTTCCTGCCAAACTACCTACCCCGCCACTCTGGCTCATACTCCTGCTCCCTGTAAAATAGCCAATTGGAATTAGCCTAGACTGTGCGATCTAACCCTAGCCCATGGGGAATGACATAGCAGTATGGGATACCTGCATCAGGAATAAGAACCACTTCCCCCGCCTTGTCCAGGTGTGCACTCGCCATTTTTCCATCTGTGAGCTGCATCCTTTTATAGAAGTAAATTGCCTTGCTGATGAAATTTATATGCAAGTCCTACTTCTTTTGTGGCACCGAAAATTTACATATAACAGTTGGACAAGGAGATCCTGAAACTGTATTGCAGATCTGACAAAGACACAACTAAACTAGGACTTTGGAGCAGAAGTTGCCTACTAGAAGAGCCCCATGCTGGGCAGAAATGGCCTGAGCGCATACTTCCTAGCACTCGGCGCTGGAGGTTGTAGGCTAAGGACTACCCAGGAAGAGCTTGGCTTTGGCTCAAATGCTGAGGTGGGGTTTGATGATGCTTCAGCTGGAGGCTGGGAGCTGCTGCCCTCCTGGCAGTGGAATGGTAAGATGTTTCTGGAAGGGAGATCTGTGTGTCAGATCTCAGCTGACACACCATGTAAATTCTCTGGGAACTAGTTTTTCGTTTGTTTGTTTTTGAGATGGAGTCTTGCTCTGTTGCCCAGAGTGGAGTGCAATGGTGTGATCTCGGCTTACTGCAACCTCCGTCTCCTGGGTTCAAGCAATTCTCCTGCCTCAGCCTCCTGAATAGCTGGGACCATAGATGCACACCACCATGCCTGGCTTATTTTTGTATTTTTGGTAGAGATGGGGTTTCACCATGTTGGCCAGGCTGGTCTCGAACTTCTGACCTCAGGTGATCCATCTGCCTTGGCCTCTCAAAGTGCTGGCATTACAGGCATGAGCCACTGTGCCCGGCTGAGAACTAGTTTTTTAGCCTGAAAAAAGGATACTGAGAACGCCAAAAACTTTCAGCACAAACACTTCTTCTTTTTTTTTTTTTAATAAAAAGAATGAAAGAGAGAAAGAGGAAGAGATTTTAGAAAAAGAGAGAAAAGGAGAAAGAAACAGCAAAAGAAAGAAAAAAAGAATGAAAGAAAGAAAGAGGAAGAGATTTTAGAAAAAGAGAGAAAAGGCGAAAGAAAGAAACAGCAAAAGAAAGAAAAAAATGAAAGAGAAAGAGGAAGATATTTTATAAAAAGAGAGAAAAGGAGAAAGAAAGAAACTGCAAAAGAAAGAAAAAAATGAAAGAGAAAGAAAGAGGAAGAGATTTTAGAAAAAGAGAGAAAAGGAGAAAGAAAGACACAGCAAA